>JAMKCH010007812.1:0-31814 GCA_023653785.1 Ophioderma brevispina | reverse complement strand
GGTATGACAAATTTCAACAAATACTTCATTTTTTTCACTATTTGGTGGTTTTTCTACATTCAAGCAGTTATATGGAATTGTACATACTTATACCTGATTTATAAGTTAAAAGCATGCATTTCCACATTTTTTCGATTCTCTCGCATTATCGCTGCTAATCCCTTTAATGGTATGTCAGATTCTAATAAAATTCTGGAAAAAAACATGAAGGAGTTCACGTACCTGGGGACAGGGTTAGTGGGGGTGGTGGATGTGAGGTGGCTGTGACAGCTGGAGTGAGGTATGGGTTGGTGAAGTTTAGGGAATGTGGAAATTGTTACAAACGAAAAGATATCCTTTGAAGATGAAAGGAATAATGTATTAGAGTTGTGTGAGATCAGGGATGCTGTATGGGAGCGAGACAGTGTTTGAGCAAAAATAAGATGGGAATTTTCAGAAGGACAAAGAGAGCAATGAATGAGAGCGATGTGTGGTGTGAAGTTAATGGATAGGATGAAGACTGAGGACTTGATACACATGTTGGGTTTGGAAGAAGTGGTGGACCGGTTGGCAAAGGTGAATAGTGTACGTTGGTATGGGCACATTAGGCGCGGATCTAGGGAGGGGGCGGAGGGGGCGCGCGCCTCCCGTTAATCCTGCAAAATCAGCCCATTTTGGACAGTTTCAGCCTTTCAGTTCCCCGGGGCCCCGGTAATTTTGACATTTTTCAAATCCTGGATCTGCCCCTGCACATGCTGAGGAAGGATGACAAGCATGTTTTAAGAAGGGCTTTTGAGGAGGGGATGACTAAAGAAGACATGGAAGAAGCAAGTGGAGGAGGAGAGTAGGAGGATTGGGTTGGAGGAGGATGCATTGAATCGGGTGAAGTGGAAGGAGGGAGTAAGGGCGGTTGCTACGAGTGTAAGGTGAATCCAGCCACCCCCATTTTAAGGGGACAAATCTGGATTTAAAACTTTGGATTTACTACTACTACTACTACTACTCGGTGTGCAATTATGTCTGCAATGCACTTCACTTAAGCATTAATATACTTAACTGCTCCTAAATATCATATGAAAGTCTAACTCCAGACTTCACTTTCTTTTTTTTGATGTCAACAAGAATGGCAAAATTAGCATACAATGAAATTTGCCTATCTCAACATGATTTTTTTAATTAATTTTCCCTCTCCCTTTCCTTCCACCCTTCAGCCCGTAAGATGCTCCTTCTGTCAACCGGGTTTCATTAATCTCATCACAAACTTTTGAAAGAGGTTAACATGCAAAGGTATTCATTAACTTCCATGTGAGAAAAACACATGCTTAAGTCAGCAGGCATATTATGAAAAAGCAGACCACAGGGAAGTACCAGGACAAAATGAGATTACATCCGTTATAATCACCCTGTGAAGATAACTCAAATATTGCGCTATTATCGTGACTGTGTGCACTGAAATTGAACCATTTTGTTTACATTCTGTTGATGTATGAGAGAAATTATGTGGTCTAGTGAATATTCTAATTCATTTGTCTTGTTTTTCCACCACAGAAAAAAAATGAAATATGTTCCCTTAAAAATTACGAATTGTGAGATTACCTACAGATTTTGGTAGGAGAGTCACAAAATAATGTAAAGGAAAGGGGGCTTGAGTCTTGGGAGGTGGCAAAGTGGCTGAAATTACACAAAAAGCTGCTGCTTTAAAGAAACATTGGCACATTTGAAAAATAGTGCACCCTCAAGATTTTTCAACATTGATATTTTTCCATGGTTGTAAAGCTTTTATATACATTAGCCCTCACCTGGATTAAGACCAAATCAGAGTCCTTATGGGTAAACGTAACGATTTTACAATTAATGTCGCCGGTGGGTGCATGTTTCCCACGGCATGCACCCTGTTTGACCGGTCTGTGACCTTTGTAATTTTAATATCAATGAGTATGAGTCTATGACATTCATGTAATATACACATTTGTTGATTAACGTTATGGAAAACTTAAAGGTGGATGGCCCGATTTAAGGATATGAAGTTTTCATCTTGATAGATTGCCCTTCACTCCAAAACCCCAACTGTAAAGTTTTGCGCCGATATTTCAAACCGTTTTGATGCGAGAGCTAAAAACATGATTTTGTACTCCCCATAGAGTACTGTGTAAAATTAATATTGGTCGACCAAAATGGGGCACATTTTCGCTCATAACTTCCAACCAAACATCCCTTGGCTCTAAGATTCCACAGGGTAAATGAGAAAAATAGTAGCTTTCACCTGATACCAAAATATTGACCACTTCCGTTAAAATCTGGGGCTTCTGGGGACCAGGCTATTAGCGATCGGGCCATGGACCTTTAAGAGTTAGCCTACAAATTACCTGGATGTCTTTAACCTCTTATTAATGTCCCTATCTGTTTTTAGTATGTTATTTTTATGTGTAAAATGTATCTCTGTTCTTCCAATGGCCAAGATTATCATTTGAGATCAAATTGAAGAAATTTCACATTTTGTGAAAATGTGCCAGTGCCGCTTTAACAAGAACAGGGGCTTCAGCTCCAAAGCCACTCCCAGGGTACACCAAGGAAAAAGCAACCCATTCACATATCAATAGCCCATATTTTCAGTAAATTTTATGAAAATTTTTAAAAATTCACACTTTGGTTAAAATCGTAATTATTTTTCAAATACTGTACTTGTATCCAATGGGAGGGTTAAATGACACATTTTTATACCAAATTTTACATTATAAACCGGTCATTGCTGTTTCAAAAGTCTGACTTTTGCTTCCCCTATGCGGGCACATCCTTGTATAGGCTTCTACTGAATGTCCACACACCACACCCTGGGACTTAACCATAATGCTGAACCGTAACTTTTGAGTTAATTAATGTTGGAAAGGCAGCTTCCTTTAATCTATTGCTTGTTTAAAAAAATGCATAACATTTTAGTGTATTTTAGGGGGATGATTTGGGTATTGGCACATGATGTCCTGCAATATTTCTTCAAGATGCAAGATCAGAAACTTCTTAACCCTCGGGCAGTGTGCTGGTGACCATAAACCTTTTGCTAATCCATCGATTATCATGTCCTGATGCATTGTGGGATACAAAAGGAGCAAATGTTGCCCCTTTCTCCATCCCACAATGCATCAAAACATGATAATCAATTATTAGCCATAACACTTTTAGCTACTCAAAATTGTTCAAATCTTTTCACAAATTTCAAAAGGTTGCATTTTCATTCCCTATTTAGAAAGCATGAAAATTGCATTCAAATAAGCCCAAATAAGCCTAGTCTCATGTGTTATAACTACGATTGCCACGATTAAAAGGGTTTATTACAACACCTTGATTGGTAACTATTCACAGGTGTGTCTGCCATCACTACCAATAGCATACTTCATTCAAATCCAAAGTTCAATTAGAGTGTCATGGTGATGTATATACACTGTGAAGTGAAAAGTCCCTCACCCCAGGGTTTTTAGCATCCTAAACATGATTTTAATGCATTCTAGGAGTTATTTATCATCATTTTGATTGTTGCATTTGTTTTACTCTCAGCCTCTTTATAGATGCACACTCCAAAAGCCGACACCTCAAGTGGTTTGATAGGGTGGTTTGGAGTGCATCTCTGATCACCTATTTTAATCCCCAGAAGTCTACCACTTTTCTTACAGTATCTCTGATTGGCTCATTACATGATATAGCATGATCTAACCTCTTATTAACCAATCAAAATGGGCCTTCTATACATGTGTACAAACATTTAAGCTTTTCTCTCTATGTCTCTGATTGGCTAAATATATCATATAACACAAAAGTGCTGGTGAGCAGGGTGGAGAGGGAGGTGGTAGTGAGTATAAAAGGTAGACCCATGTGGCATGTATGGGAAGAGGGTAAAAGCAAATTCAGTGTGGTGTGAGAAATGTGGGAAATGGATCCATGGGAGATGCACAAAGATGAAGAGAGTGATCCCAAGTTTGGCAAGAGATTTTATGTGTGGGAGATGCGAGAAGGGTGCTGGAGGGATGGTGGAACAGGAGGAAAAGTTGTGCGATGAGGTGAAATCGGTGATGGAGTTCACATACCTATAACAGACGGGTAATGCGTGCAGCAATTACATGGTGTAGTTGAATACCTGTGTAAATGGCGCATTTATACTGCACCATGCATGTTACATTTTTTTATGCAAATGCAATATACGCAGCGTCACGATCACCATGTGATGACTTGGATTGAAACATTTATTTTCAAGAGGGGGAAATAATAAAAAAGAACGATGTAACAATATTTGTGACAAATAATAATAAATTTGGCATCCACCACTCAAAATATTGGATGCTCATCCATTATGACACCATCTAAGATGGCCAAAACAAAAAATCTCATTTTTTATTCTCTACCAAGGTTGAAATCCCAGTTGAGCTGTTGCCCATTTTCCATGACAGAACTGGTTTGAACTGTGTTTACCTAGGTTCAACTGAGTCTTAACTGTCATTAAAAATTCTAGTTGAAAGGAAACCCATTTTCCATTATTACGGAATCAACTGGTTTAACTGGGTTAAACTGGAAATTCAACTGTGTGAACTGGATTTCAACTGGTTCTAGTTTAACCCAGTTTAATTTCACAAATTGAATCGCTAAAAAAAATATTTTATTAAATTATAGTAGGCGTGTTCAGACGAGGACTGTAAACTTTAAATTTACCAAGGTTTCCCAACCTGGGGGTCGCGACCCCTTTTGGGGTCACGGACCCTTAAGAAGGGGGTCGCGAAGTTAATTTAAATGAAAATGAAAGTACTTGTCCAAAAGGCAGGAACAGAATTGGCAAATAATATAATTTAACTATCTCAAGCAAGCCAAACTGATTTTGCAGTGTTTGATTAATCAAATGAATTTGTATTTGATTAGTAAAATTTCTAAATTGTCACTTACAGAACTGTTCAAAGACCAAAATTGAACTCGACTATAATGAAATTAGTCAAGTCAAGCAAGCCAAACTGATTTTGCAGTGTTTGATTAATAAATTTAATTTGTATTTGATTAAAATTTCTGCGCGCTTCACGCCCAAATCAGTATAAATTATCACATACAGGACTGTTCAAAGACCAAAAATGAACACGATTGTAATGGAATTAGTGGTATTTTTGCACACTTCGTGCGCACCTGTTTTAGGAATGGAGAGCACCATGCCCTTAGAATGCCACAACCAAATTTTTTAAGGATTGCCCTTGCTTCCCTGTCATCAGCAGATTCAGAGCTTCCGGTAGAATATAGGCGAGCTTGTTGCAAGCCCCTTCTCCTGGCTTGAAAAATTGGCTTGCCACTGACGTACCTGTCCACAACACCTTCAATTTTTCCTTGATTGGTCAAATTGCTTTTTGAGAATATAATTATTTTGATTAATGGGGGTCGCCACAAGCTAAGTGTCAACAAATGGGGTCTCGGAACAAAAAGGTTGGGAAACCCTGATTTGCATTGTAGTTTTGATTTTCAAAACTTAACTTGCAGTTATTGCCTGTGCGAACACACTCGTGGTTTAGTCAACTTTTAACTTTACATGGAGTTTAACACCACAAAATTGTTTATGGTTTAGTTGTAGTTGGCACGCTACCCCCTTTTGATCATCGTAGTTATGGTCCATGTGGACAGGCTAATCAATGAGCTCGAAGTTAATTGACCTCACTGAGTCAGATTTTGACAGCGTAGCGAGAGTGTGTGGGTCACCATTTTTTATGTAGGCTAGCCTAAAAAAAACTTCACGACGTGCACTGACCATTCAATCTGCTCCAGCTTGCTCTCGAATAGCTTTGAACAAGCGCTGTTGTTCAAGCTATGGCACACCTGCTATTCGTCATGATTTCTGTTTTGCGGGGTATTTTGGAACTCTGCAGCAGGTCACTGGAAGTAGCGCACTACACTTCCAGTTCTTATCAAAGAGTGAGCAACATACTCCTTGATTAACTTTTCAAGTTGTCGATGATAAAAGCCTGTGTGGACGCCAGTCAAAGTTAAAGGTGCAACGAGAGATTTTGAGGCACCCAAATATTGTGTCATAATAATAATTTCATATAGATTAGACACTCAATAGATTTCTCACCTTGTATTTGGCTACAGAAATGTCTTAAAAGAGAGAAAAAGGGCGATTTTGATTTGCTTATATTTTAATATAAAACATAGGCTGAATTTCGTATTTGCTCCTATACGAAATTAGAAATTTCACAATTTTTGTACCCAAGAAACATTTCTCAACTTAATCCTTTCAGATGGGGATATTTTTTATGAAAAGCTTTACATCAGGGCAAAAATCAGTACTTTCGATTTTTTTAGGGACACCTGATATGTGAAATCTCTTGTTGCACCTTTAACAGATTATAATTTTATTATCGATGTTAGGTTATCATCGATGATTACACTCCATCTAAACATGACTAATATCTTTCCCACTCTCTTTCCCCAAGTTCAGCACTTACCGTTGTCTCTGCATAAAGGTATAGTCCCTGCACTTTTACTGCTATCCACTGTGGACAGGTCAAGGATTATGCCATCTATCTGCATTCAAGGAAAAAACAAATAATAATTAAATTTTCTTCATAGGGAAATTTGTGTTGTGGTTAAAGAAATACCACATAATTGAATTGAAAGAGACACTTGTTGTAATAATTGCATTTCAATGGGAATAACAGTACCTGTAATTCCTTGAAATGCAGGTCAAAAGATGACAGGTGGATTTAGACTGAATAATTTGTTTATTTTAAAGTTTTTATTATCTGTACTTAAGTGTGGTAGAGAAAGGGGGAAAGCATACATCAATGGTCCACAAAACCCCTACACTCTTGAGCAGAATCACTTATGCAAAACATACAGTGAAACAGTATAAAAATACAGACTTAGATATATGAATAATTTGAAGTTAAAATAATATGAATTTTAGTTCCGTGTTGCAGGCAATCTCTTCAAATAAGAACATGTAGCGTTTGACTACAACTTAATAGGATAAGCAGTGATTTGCTGATCCAAAACATAAAAAAATCATCAAAATTCATATTTTGGTATTTTAGTTACTGGCATGAATGTGCTAACATAATCTGCAAGAAGTTGGCTTGAAATTTGTGTATCGAAGACAAGGCAGTACTTTTTATCTGAGTTTGTAATTATATCTGAGTTTGATATTATGCACCATGGTGTATACAGTTTGACCTCTAACACAATTATTATTGATCTTGTTTATCCTGTGCTGGTGTAAAACACAATCAGCTGTTTAGTGTAGATTGAGATGCCATCCCAGTATGTCTATTTGCAGGAAAGGGTATGACAAATTTCCTCAAATACTTCCTTTTTTCACTATTTGGTGTTTTTCCTTCAACACTGAAGTAGTCATTTGGGATTATATACACTTATCCCTAAGGAATCAGAAAATATATACTTTGGCATATTTCTGATGTTTAGGTAAAGAGATATGGATGAAAATATGATAAAGGTCATTGAACTTTTGATTGGTCATGTACAGGGGGCCAAATTTTCGAAATGCATGGATCTTGAAAAAATTGGTTTAAATAGTTGGTATTAGCCTACAGATTACCTGGATGTCTCTTATTAATGCTCTGTTTTGGGGTAAGTTACTTTCATGTGAAAAACATATCTGTATTCTTCCAATGGCCAAGACTATCATTTGCAAGCAAATAGAAGAAATTCCATATTTTGTGAAAATGTGCCAGTGCCACTTTAATTTTTTACATAATTGTTTACACACATTCTTCAGAATGTCATGGATGGACATTTTAAATGGATCAGCCTCTCAATGGAATCCATCCCAAATAACCCATTTGTGAGGTGAAGGTAAAAAGACAATGAAGTTTGAACTGCCCCTCAATCATGCTCTTGCAAGATAGAGGAACCAAAGTCATCACAGACAGGCAAAAGTCAACTTGCTATAACTTAAAGGTGCGTGCAACAAGAGATTTTACGTAACAGGTATACCTAAAAAATATTGAAAGTACTGATTTTTGCCCTGACGTAAAGCTTTCCATAAACAATATCTACTTCTGAAAGGATTAAGCTGAGAAATGTTTCTTTGGTACAAAAATTGTGAAATTTCTAATTTCGTATAGGAGCAAATACGAAATTCGGCCTATGTTTTATATTGAAATATAGACAAATCGAAATCACCTTTTTTCTCTCTGTTAAGACATTTCTACAAATACAATGTAAGAAGTCTATTGAGTGTCTAATCTATACGAAATTACTATTATGACACAATATTTGGGTGCCTCAAAATCTCTTGTTGCACCTTTAAGGAACTATGTTACTATATGACAAGAAAGCATTGGTTAAGTTGTGTACCAACACAGATAAACTGTCATCCTACCTTGATGTCATCTAAATTTGATTTCATAATCAAACACATTACAGGTATTTTGTCCTCCCAAATTTAAAATTTAACCTTTTCTAAAATGCACTCTGTAGAAGCCATACCGGTCTACAATCCTACAGAGAAATCTCTTGAGAGTGCAAATTAAATTCCAAGGAATAAAAAAAAATGGGGGGAAATGAGCCGTATAGTATACTTCCGATTGTAATTTCAAATTTTCTCACGACAACATGTATCCGCATGAATCTGGATTCAGAATGGTCATGTGGCGACTCTATTTCATGCATGATAGCCTGTCTAGTTGGCTCTGAAATGGTTCATATAAAGAAATATGAAACATTCATGAGAGTAAAAGGCGAACTAAAAAAAGCTTGAATAATTGTGTACGATGGTTACTCTGATGGTATCTAATCAACATGTATCCAATATGTTTGTAAACTAGCATGCTGTATGGCACCGGCTTGCTGCACTTTGCACATTGCTGTTGACTGAGACGTCAAGATTTTTTAGAAGAGTCTCTATATTTGTTTTCTAATAGTTAGATATCGCACTACAACATGTGCATTTCAAATTGTTTCTAACTTGCAAAGTCATTAAGTACGATATGATATTTTACTTTGTGAAAGAGTGCTAGCTTCAATATTTAACCATAAAATATCTCCTTCCCTGACCACATTTAGCCTGCTTTTCCCAGATTTGTTCTTTTACATGCTCAAGCTTAAACCTAACACACAATGGTGTAACCAAAGGGGGGAGGGGGAAGCGGCCCCCCCCCATGAGGAATCTTGTGTCCCTTGCCCCCCACCCGAAAAATTTTCTGCACATGTGCCAATTTACAGTGAAAACAACATCCGGCCTATACTATACTAACCAAATTTAATGTAGCTGCCCCCCCCAAAATATATGTGTTTCCCCCCCCCCCCCCCCCGAAAAAAAAGCTGGTTATGAAACTGCTAACACATTATTTCTGACAGGGAGCTGTGGATTACTAGCCTATCCATATGTTCAATAGAATGTTCTCATTCCAAGATCTGTATTTGCCTCACCTGGATATGTTGGGCTGGTCTTCTGAAAAACATGGTATTTCATCATTCCACAATCTTGGAAAAAATCTGTGGGAACGCTTTGAAAGCTTTTTGGTAAACTGTTCCCTGTTGCCGATCGATTTGTCAAGCAGCCAGTCTGTTAATCCCCCAACATTGACTGATGGGGTTGGGGAAAGGTAGGATGAAGGGGAAGGTTGAGCTTTCAATTCATAACAGGAGCTTGCAGGTTCATAACACTAGCCTGGGTGAGCAATGTCGCAAATGGTGGCAAGTGCTGCAACTCTTTTTTTCCCCTACAATATTGTATATAAGTCCTTGGAAAACTTGTTAATATTTGCAGCTATGCAAAGGATATCGGCTTACAAGATAGAGCTTGACCAAGTGTATCATGCTTATTGCAACAATGAATTGAGGGGAGGGAACCAATTCTGCAAAGTGTTCCAACAATTATGAACAAGATTGTAGATTTCAAAATTTCCCTTACCATACAGCTCTGAGGCCCCAAAATGCACTTGTGAGCAATTGTATCACCAAGCGAACAAGGCTAAAAATTGCCAGCTAGGCTAGCGACACACTAGCAGTTTGCCATCACTGGTCATGGGACTGCCTGCAAATAGGAAGGGCATTAGGGCTAATTAGTAAACCTCAATTTTTGCGACATGTCACCTCTACAGATGATATTACAGAATTTTAGCAATGGTACTGCACACGTGTGCTGAATAACGCACGTGTGGGCAGGCCTTTGCAATACTCCATGGAGGCAGTTGGACCAATTAGAATTTGTAAACGTCACATTAATATTGGGCTAACCACTGGAATGATACCTCACTTCAAGATTTAAGCGTAATACATGCTTGTGACACGAAAAACTATGGCAGGGACTGTTGGGCCCCACCCTTCCACACCTTACAAAACCACCAGCACTGAGGCCAGAAAATTCATTAAGTCCCATGTGATGCAATTGCGACATCAAGCGAAAGCGGCATTAAAAAAAGGCTGGGCCAGTGACACACTGGTGGTTTACCATCCCTGGTCATCTATTGTCCTGACAACCCTTCCTGAGAATGGCCTGATAGCTATATATATGGGAAAGGCATTAATGTGGCACACAAATCAACTGTCTTTTTTATGCAATAGGTTAAAATAGTAAAACCTTGCCCAACAAGAAAAAAAACACTCACTTTCCAGAAATTGGTTGGTTTTGAAAAATATTGCAAAAATAATCCCAATTGCAGGATTTGGGGAGCCATGCTTTTGCACACATCAGTATGCGTTTCACACGCACATTAACATGTCTTATGTTACAGACAACCTGTCCATGTTACAAGTAAAAACCCAAATTTCATTAAATAAGGGACAAACCAGTCATTTGGGATCAGAAATTAAATGGTGTTTGCTGTTTTGAAAAACTAATAAGCAATACTTTTTTAAATATGTATAAATAATTTGCATAAATGTTTATTAAAAGACCTGAAATTAAGGGTGCTTTTAGGGTAAATTTTTTGGGACACTCTGTACTTCCCTTATGATTTGTAATGATAGGATTATTTTACAGTATGGTGCCAGGGATTCTGAATCAAAGATACCTTGTTTCAAAGGGCAACACACATGGCATAATTTTAACTACCTGTTCTGAGGAAACTACCCACTTTTATTACTTGTGCAAAACTGTGAAAACTTTTGTCACACATTAACAGTTAACGTGGCAACAGACTGTGAAAGTATTTTTATGATGATAGACCACGCATCAACAACATACAATAAATCAAATGCCAATGTGTGTTTTGCCAGATGCTAACAGCAGATAGCAATATTACTACACATATCTCTGGTTTATTGGCTTTAATTTTGCCACCTTCATTTCACGTGGGCAATCAGGGTAATCAAAAGTGAAGCAAGATGAACATGAAATATGGAACTATTAAAGAGAAAGCACACAGATTGGGATGCCTGTCCTTTTGTCTGTAAACACTTCCTTAAATTGCTTCTTGTTCCTAAACAAATCTGTTTATCAGCATTTGAGCTTCTGAATAACTGAAATAAACATTTTATATGAGGCAGGTTGTGAATCTGCTGGACTTTATAAAAGTCTAAGGATCTAACTTTAAACAATTATTACTAAAATTGATACATATTTGGCCATTTAATGTCAAATATCTTAAAATAAAAATGCTATAAAAGATTATACACAAACAATTTTCACAAAGTTTGATACTTATCTCATTTTTAACAACCACACTAAAGGTGTTATTTTGATGAAAGGAGTACTACCTGATCTTCAGCTGGACCCTACCATTTGCCCCTTCAAACAGAGATTTAGGAGTCATTAGACACTTAATTTTTCTCATCTCATCTGCAAATATTTTGGCTGAACACTTTCCCGATCTGATGCCACAGACATAAATATGGGTTGATTTGTATGAAGGAGCAAAGACAAGAGTTAGAGTGGGGTCTGATTTGTCTGAGGAGTTTCAGGTGAAGGTGGGTGTGCATCAAGGTTCTGTACTTTCGCCATTGATTTTTGCAATTGTGATTGATGTAGTCACAGAGATTGCAAAAGAAGGTTTGATGAGTGAGATGTTGTATGTTGATGACTTGGTTTTAATGTGCTAGACAATGGAGGGACTGAGGGAGAAGTTTTGCTAGAGTGAGGTATGGGTTGGTGAAGTTTAGGGAATGTGGGGAGTTGTTGCAAGGGAAAAGATATCCTTTGAAGAAGAAAGGAATGGTGTATAAGAGTTGTGTGAGATCAGTGATCCTATATGGGAGTGAGACGTGGTGTCTGAGCAAAAATGAGATGGGGATTCTGAGGAGGACAGAGAGAGCAATGATAAGAGCGATGTGTGGTGTGAAGTTGATGGATAGGATAAAGACTGAGGACTTGATGCAGATGTTGGGTTTGGAAGAGGCGATGGACCGGTTGGCGAAGATGAATAGTGTACGTTGGTATGGGCATGTGTTGAGGAAGGATGACTAGCATGCCTTAAAGTCTGATTCAGAGATTTCGAAATATTATTTTTTTTGTGTAATAATGAAAAATAGTCAACTAGAACTAGAGATAGTAACCTAAAATATACAATTCCGAAATCTGAGATGAATCGGATTTTTCGTTTTGATGCAGTAAACATTTATGTGTTGTATTACGTCCCATAGGATACTGTGTATAACAAAAATTCCGGATCCGGAATTTTATAACAAAGTTGTGATTTTCTATATGAAGGAATTCGATTTAAGCTTAGCAATTTCACACAGTGATTAGTATATGGACAAGCATTATGTACATGCAAAAAACACGATTTTTTTGGAAATTGAGGGCGCCCTCCTCAGGAAATCTCTGAGTCGGCCTTTAAGAAGGGCTTTTGAGTTTGAGGTGGGAGGGTTGAGGAGGAGGGGACGTCCAAAGAAGACATGGAAGAAGCAAGTGGAGGAGGAGAGTAGGAGGGTTGGGTTGAGGATGGAGGATGCATTGAATCGGGTGAAGTGGAAGGAAGGAGTAAGGGCAGTTACTGCAAGTGTGAGGTGAATCCGGCCACCCCCGTTTACGGGGACAAAACCGGATTTAAAACTTTGGTTTTACTACTACTACTACTACAATGCACAGTAATCCATTGGCTATTTTAATACACACAATTACCACTTACCTTAAAATTTGAACAGTAATCAATGGGCTCTTGTAATGCATATAATTACCGCTTACATTAAAGTTACTATCAGTGAACAACCCAAAACTTAAACTCAAAAGATAATTCTGTAGAATTCTCATAAATAAGAAAACAGCAGTGTTCATAAATATGAATCTGCATTTGATATGTTACGGTAAGTGTCCATATGGATAGTAATGACTAAAACATCCTATTTTGCTAGGTTGCTTTTGGTCTTATCACTTGCAAAAATCTGATTGATGATTTTTTTTATTTTCTGATTTAGCAAATCACTGATACTGCCTTTAAATGGAATGATGGATTGAAACAAAATATTGGAATGAAGGTATGTTGATGTTGGTAATGGCCTTTCCTAAAACCACATAAAGTTATATGTTGAAATTGAGTAGGGCACCTTTAAAATATTGTGACATGCCCTACTTTCACACAGCTAGCGTTTATTAGAGTAAAGTAAAAACAAACACCTGTGTATATTTAATTTTCATTGGTTTGTCTTACAACAAAATTTATTCAGTTCATGCATGGGTAGCGAGGCGAAGCACGCAATGGCGAGTAGAGAAGGCTCTTCCAATGAAATTGACACTATCCCGGTGGAGGATTTAGAAGTCTGGAGTTGAGACTCAATATGAGCATTGAGGCCTCAGTATTGGTGGTAAATGTTGAAATGGGGTATACGAGGACATAACTAATGTTTTAACATGCTTTGCAGACATTGTTGCTGGTTTAGAACCCTTTCTAGAACTCGGGTATGGGTTTGTGTGTATATTCCTGCTCAAATATTCCTGCTTGCCTTCTTGACTTACCTAAAAATGGTGAGATTTTCATATCATCTAAACTATTGGCCTAGGTAGAGTATGTGTGCCTGGTCTAACGTGTAGATTAGATCTACTCCCGGAAATTTTTTGTAATTTTGTAGTTTCTGTCTATAAACAGAGAGAAATTATGCCTTCAACACAGTCGCCTAGTTTTAAAGATGCACCATGATAGGGACATTTGCTCTTATATTAAAAAAATGCAAGTATTTATATAGCGCTTTATACAATTAAGTCTCAAAGCGCTTACATTTTTATTCCGCTGTCACTAGGATAAATCACATATTGAAAATTCGGCAGCCAATTATAACGGCGCACAGTATGATTACAGCTCCCCATTCACACCTGGGTGAAGTGAGACAAGCGAGATAAAGTGTCTTGCCCAGGGACACAACACATTGGCCACGGCGGGGATCGAACTCAATCTCATGATCATGAGTCCTGCGCTTTTCCACTAGACCACATGTGCTCTCCATATCAAAATGCACCATCAGAGATTTTGGAAATAACCTTTTCTCATAGATATCTAATGAATCAGAAAAAATAAGGTGCTTAGATCATGAAATGTGCCTTTAAATGGTCAAAAATATTACTTTTATGTCTGTCTGTGAAGGTAGGTAACTACTTATGTGCATGTGAATATGTGTATGTAAATTTGTGCAGGTAAGTGTGTTACTTGTGTATTCATGCAGATCAGATTTTTATGTCTCTGTGCAGTATTTATGGTGCAACATAAATATTAAAGGTGGGTGGCCCAATCATGGTCCAATTTTTTCATATGCTATTTCCTCCCTCACATGGAAGCATACCACCAAAAACATCTAATTACAAATTTTGAGTTACGTTGGTCCAACCGTTTGGATAGCAAAAGCAAAAAATGTGCGCCTAATTGGCCCATAGGACAGTGTATGTTAACATGGTTGACCACATAGGAGACATTTTTGTTCAAAGCATCAAAAATTTAACTGGGGTAATGAAAAAAATATGAACTTTATTCTGATACCCAAATCTCAATTCTGATGGAGTTAAGTGGGGACAAGGTTGTCGATCGGGTCACCTACCTTTAAAGAGACATGAGGAGATTTCCAGAAAGAAGCGCCCCAATTTTTTTAGAACCCTGTTTTTTTGCATATTTGGAATGCTTTCCAATGTATTAGATCACACCTGAAGTGAATAAGCCAAATACGGCGTCTTTATGTAATAAGATGATGATTTAGTACTTTCTGTCATGCACGACAGAAAGTCAAAGCACAGTGTTCTATGGGGACAATTACGATAGTCAGGCAAGTTAAAAACAAGATTTGTGGTTTTCTTTTGTATTTGTTTATCCAATAAACCTTCGAAACGTTCTTGGTAGGTGGTCTACAAGCGATCCAGTGCAGTTTGAGAGAAATTCGTATCCTCAAAAAAATTTCCTCCTGTCACTTTAAAATAACAACCAAGCTAATCATTCCTTACCTCTAGCTTCCTTTGAGACCAGCTGGGCATAACTCTTTGTGATGGACCCAGGCTAAATTTATCAACATTGACAGTTTTTAGCTTGGTTTCTGCATTCTCGGTAAATTCAATCTGAAAAAAAATATAGGAAATAAAAAAACCTTTACTGTATCAGCACTGAATTTTTAATAGAAGACCTGTACATAAGCCTAAACATTTTAGAAATGCTTAGTCCACATGTTAGGAATCCTTTCACTTCCACACTTTCTCTCCTTCTCCCTCAAATCTTCTCTTTCTCTCTTCCACTCACACTCTCCTACATACTCACACACTCTTTCTCTCTCACATTTATTCTTCAAAGATGATGACAAAGAATGTACTTTGATGCACTTTGGCTCAGAGGATTGACCAAAGCAAATCAAAAATTAATATAAATCAGTTGGAAAACCTAGTCTTTAGTCTCTTAAAATGAATGATTTCAAAACAGTTTTGAATTAAAATAAAAACCATTTCTTGATAGTACTACTTCTTTTGAGAGATGTATTTTGATACATATTTTGCCACACACTGTTGGCCACGTGGTTGGGTAAAACTTCATTCACGCAGGCTAACCTAATAGTTAAAAATTCAATCCTTTATTGGTTAAATATTTTCCCAACTCATTCTATGTTGGGTAACTGTTTTAACAGTGTACCATTATCATCAATGATTAATAGTGCCCAGATCCCTCTACCTATCATATCTTAATTCACTGCTTTGTATCTTTGATACACAAAAATATTCACATATTTACCACCATTTTCATCAATTTAAAAAATCTAAATTAAAACAAAGAAAAACAAAAACTTAAGGAAAAATCAAGGTCCAGTTATTTCACATAAACAGTTTTATCATTTAAATGATGTCTTTAAAAAATGAAAAACAAAACAAAGACAAACAAGAACTTCAAGAAAATCCAGGTAAAGTTAGTTTATATAAACTGTTCTATCATTTGAATAACATCTTGCAACCCATTATCTTTATTCTAATATTTTATCAGGTTTTTTGCAAGTAAAGGTTGTTCACTCTTTGCTCAACCTTTATGGCTGTTATAATTCATAGCTGGAAGGTTTTATTATCAAATCACTCTTTTGTGTTGTCAGAACAAAAATATGATCAACTATAATATGAAAGTTATGACGTACATGACATCGCTGCCGCTTAAATTATGCTGATACTACAATTCTGGCCAATCTGGTCCGATTTAAATCCACACAAGATTCAATATGACGTCAGACTACTACTAAAGATAGCAACCACGTCCTCCTCGGCTAACAGGTTGACCACACAAGCAAGTGGTTTTTAAACTACCTTTCAAAAACATTTGGGTGCTCTATTATGAACCACTGACCCAAGGCTAGGCACGTTGGACTTATCTCAATTCACCTTTCATGCTGGGTACAGTATTATTAGTAATTTGTCATTTTGAAATTGGGCAATTTTGTGGAAAAAAATGTGTTGTCAACTACACTTGGCTCTCGAACGTAGTGGGTTAATGTTTCCAATACAATAGACTCCTTGTTAAAAGTGCAACAAGCAAATCCACATATTGGAAAGCCCTGATTTTTGAACTGATAAAAAGCTTTCAAACAAATATATCCCTATCTGAAAGGATGACGCTGAGAATCACTTCTTTGGTAAAAAAAAATGAAATTTCTAATTTGGTATTAGAGCAACTATAAGATTCAGCTTATGTTTATAGTGAAATATAAGCAAATCAAAATCACCTTTTGTTTTCACTTTTCAGATACTTCTGTAGCCAAATACAAGGTAAGAAATCTATAGTGTGATTAATCAATATGAAGTTACTGCATATAATGCATTTCTTACACCTTCAAATCACAATGACTGCTTCAAATGCTTATATGAAACACAAACCTGAAACTAACTTATATGAAAAAAAAACAGTGTGAAATTGAGGTAAAAATAACTAAAATTGGGCTGAAAATAAAAGGTGCACTTAGAAAACTGTGTAGGACATTTCACCGATTGAGGGCTACTCATTAAATGTCGTTGCGTGACGTCAGAATATTTAAGAAACAGCCAGGTTGTTGAATGATTGGAAATTTGTATTTACATTGTGTAGAAGCTGCATAAATTTCCCCACATGTGCAATCGTAAGGATAGGTGTAGCAAATAAACCATTCTATCATTGATGGCTACTTTCCGCGTCAAAATCGGAATTATGAGTTTAGTTTCAGAGGATTTACTGCATCGTTCCGTATCCAGTTTTTATCTCTTTGGCCTTGATCGCTACAGTTTGACAAGTAATATTTCGAACTTATTTCCTTCTAATCATCTTTCAAACATTTTATCATAAGCCGACATTTTTTTTATGGCAAATCCTGAAGGTTTAACCTTTACACTCGTACCATATTTGACTTGCATTGGTTGTAATAACTTGTGGCGTTTTCCATTATGCATAGATTCAACCCTTCGAAATGTTGACTGTTACTGCATGCGACCCTAGTTGAAGAAGCCCCGATCGGGAGATGTCTTACACACGACACGCTATATAGTGCTCATTAATTATGTTTGTAGCCTGAGTCCCCGGCCCTCATTCATAACTAACAAACATTGCGGATAAGTCCATACGTTTTCAAGGACTGAAGGATTTAGCGGATCAGTGAACGAAATATCACATAGCTTCAATGGCGAAGTTTTGATAGTGAGGTGTAAATTTGAGCACACCAAAGCTCTGAAATCAGTTAAAATTTTGAAGTGTGTCCGGCCTGAAAACAGAAGTGCTATTGAGTATGCTTGCTGTTAAGGCAAGACTGATGACGCATGATTACATTTACTTCATTTGCTATCCTAAGTTTACCTTATAGAAAGATTTCTTTAAATTCAAACTTTTTTTGCAATGAGTTTGACATGTTTCAGGTAGGACTGTCAGGTATGGCATCCAGGAAAGATTTTGTTGAAAATTGGTTGAAATCTCTCTTTGGGTACTAGCCAAGCTAAATTAGTAGTGATGAAGTTAATATTTGTGTTTGCTTTTTTCGAGAAACACTACAATGCCAATTTTAATAATTATTTCTAGAAAGAACTACACCTTCAATCTTAACAACTAAGGTGTCCTATGAAAGAGTTTTAAGTGTTTTTATTTTTCTCAAAATTTTTTTAAAAAAATTTCTAAAAAACAAAAACAACAAAACTTTAGAGAATTTAGATATTTTGGTTAAAAGCTATTTCCTAAAGTTTAAATAGCACAGGGCCTTCCCTCTTGGCTAAAAATAATTATTATTCCAAAAATCAAGGAAATTTTAAAAAATAAAGTAAAACATAAGAAATTAAATTATTCACTTGAAATTTTGAAAAGATGTGCAGTGAAGGTTATTCTTTATATGAAGCAATTTTAAACAATTGAATGAGTAAACCTGATTTTATAGTGATTTTTTCTGGGTAGCACAATGGCCAATAATCCTAATTTAAAAGGCACTATCACTGATATTCTAAATCAGAAAAATGAAAAAAATTATTAAAAATCAGATAGGAATTCAATGTGTGTTTGCTATCTACAGTAGATAGCAAATATCATGTTGTATGTCATGCTTGCTTGCTAACTCTAACATATAACGCTTGTGCTTGCTATTTCATGTGTTTTCATTGCTACGAAATGTGTATTCAAAAGTATTCAATGTGTGTTTATTGCTGCCCACATTAGAGAGCTAACAGCATAGTATGTTGTGTGTGTTTGCTACCTATAGTAGATAGTAAATAGCAGGTCATGTGTGTTTACTATTTAGCACTAGATTGAAACAATCTGGTACAGTAAGTGATTACTATCTACAACAAACAGTTCATGGCTTATAGTATGTCATGTGTGTTTGTCATTGCTACTAAGTTGAAACAAATCTCTGGTATGTCAAAAGATTGCTATCTGCAGTAGACAGTTCACAGCATATAGTATGTCACATGTGCTTGGCATTGCTACTAGATTCAAACAAATCTCTGATATGTCAAATGATGCTATCTACAGTAGACAGTTCATGGCATATAGTATGTCATGTGTGCTTGGCATTGCTACTAGATGCAAACAAATCTCTAGAATGTCAAATGATGCTATCTACAGTAGACAGTTCATGGCATATAGTATGTCATATGTGCTTGGCATTGCTACTAGATTCAAACAAATCTCTAGAATGTCAAATGATTGGCTATCTACAGTAGAACAGTTCATGGCATATAGTATGTCATGTGTGCTTGGCATTGCTACTAGATTCAAACAAATCTCTAGAATGTCAAATGATTGGCTATCTACAGTAGACAGTTCACAGCATATAGTATGTCATGTGTGCTTGCATGGTTGAAACAAATCTCTGGTATGGCAAATTATTGTTATCTATCTACAGTAGCAGTCATAACAGAGTAGCTGAAACAAATCTCTGGTATGTCAAATGATTGTCATCTACAGTAGACAGTTCATGGCATATAGTATGTCATATGTGCTTGACATTGCTACTTGATTGAATCAATCTCTGGTAATTCTCAAATGATTGGCTATCTACAGTAGACAGTTCATGGCATATAGTATGTCATGTGTGCTTGGCATTGCTACTAGATGGAAACAAATCTCTGGTATGGCAAATTATTGTTATCTATCTACAGTAGCAGTCATAACAGAGTAGTTGAAACAAATTTCTGGTATGTCAAAATGTTTGCTATCTACAGTAGACAGTTCATACCATTTAGTATGTCATGTGTGCTTGCATTGCTACTACGAACTAGGTTGAATCAAATCTCTGGTATGTCAATGATTGCTATCTACAGTAGACAGTTCATAGCATATAGTATGTCATGTGTGCTTGCATTGCTACTAGATTCAAACAAATCTCTGATATGTCAATGATTGCTATCTACAGTAGACAGTTCATGGCATATAGTATGTCACATGTGCTTGGCATTGCTACTAGATTGAACCAATCTCTGATATGTCAAATGATTGCTATCTACAGTAGACAGTTCATGGCATATAGTATGTCATGTGTGCTTGCATTGCTACTAGATTGAAACAAATCTCTGATATGTCAAATGATTGCTATCTACAGTAGACAGTTCATGGCATATAGTATGTCATGTGTGTTTGGCATTGCTACTAGATTGAAACAAATCTCTGGTATGTCAAATGATTGCTATCTACAGTAGACAGTTCATAGCATATAGTATGTCATGTGTGCTTGTCATTGCTACTAAGTTTAAACAAATCTCTGGTATGTCAAATATTGCTATCTACAGTAGACAGTTCATAGCATTTAGTATGTCATGTGTGCTGGGCATTGCTACTAAGTTGAAACAAATCTCTGGTTTATCAAATGATTGCTATCAACAGTAGACAGTTCATAGCATAGAGTATGACAGTCTTGTGTGTTTGTCATTGCTACTAGATAAAAACAAAATCTAGCATCAAATTTCAATGTGTATTTGCTATCTACAGTAGACAGTTAATAGCATGTAGTAGGCAGTGTGCATTTTTCATTGATACTAGAGGGAAATAAATAACTAGCATTCAATGTGTGTGTATGAGAAATGATTTAATAAAAGCCAAAGACTTGAATGGCCTGAGTCAATATGACTTGAGTCAAGTCACACGGACTGAGCCTGAGTCAAGTCATTTTAAGTTGTGACTTAAGTCATTCACATTCATGTCTTGACTTGACTCAAGTCCAAGTCAGCAATGCAAGTTGTTACAATACTGGGCATGCCTATATTAATCTGTTACCTTCTTTAAACCAGAGATGCCACTGGGGCCTTTGAAAACAAGCTGGTTCTTGAACCAGGAGTCTTGCCCTATGCACCTGATCCCTTCACAATGTTACTTTGACCAAATCTGACCCTGCTTGTCCTTCAAACCTAATATCCAACAGGTCGCCCTCTCTCCCAACCACTGATCTTTGATACCAAATTTGGCACTTCAACAATTTGACCCCTACATGACCTTTAACCTTAACCCCCTTAATGTCACCCCTTCCCTTCCATTCAATGATCATTATTACCAAGTTTTGTTTGAATTGAAGAGATACTTTTCAATATAAACTTTACCCAATGTGCCAAACTTTCAACAACAAAAAAGAACATAATTTGACCCACACCAATTACAAAACTTTAACCAAAATGCCTGGACATAAATATCCAAACACGTACACAAATACCACATACAAATATAGAGAATGTGAAAGTCCAAAATCTTAAAAATATGAGGGTTGCCTAGGATCTGCCTAGGCACCAAAGGAGCTAATGACAGTGCCTCAGTGAGAAGCCATGGAAGCTTTGGGGATTTTTTCAAATCTCTTATCTAGTACATTTGGCTTATAAATGATTCCCCCTCCCCACACAAGTTTTTACCAATAAAAAAGACTTAGTTTGGTCACAATTGTAACAAATTGGAATTTGAATAAAATTGGAAAATGCACACATCTGCTAATATCAGTAAAACTGGTGCTAAATGAAATACTGTGTGTTTTATCTTCAGTAGATAACATCATTCTGCTTATACAATGCCACATGTGCTTGTTATCTTCAGTTGACAGTATCATTGAAATGGCATACCATATTTTTTGTTATCTTCAGTAAACAACATCTACTATGTCTATTTGTTACTTTCAGTAACCCATACCCAGAGGGCCAGGGGTCTTCCCCCAGCTCTGACTATATTTTAGCATGTTATGGTCTGTCGGCACATAGTGTTATGTTGCCAAAAATATATCAGAAAACAAAATTGATGAAAGAGTGGAGCAAATTGAGTCAGTAAACATATTTCAGACCCTTTTAAACAATGAAGTGTTTATAAAGCCAACCAGTTTTGTTTGTGGTATGATTTTCAATATCCGTTTGTGGTATGATCTTCAATTGATGAAGCCATATTGAGAAAGTGTCTTCTAGCAAGCACAGAAAGGCAGAAAAAATGCAATTTTCCCCCCTTCACAAATTGAAAACAAAATATGTCAAAATTACATCATTTCAATCAAAGCAAGATATGTCTTTCATAGAACATCTATGACTGCATCGACTGCTCATGATTGTATAGTTATGCACACAGTTTACAATTCAGCTACCTTGCTAAAAGTCGTCGTCGTCGTCATCATCAATGACATATTTGGCTTTTATATGGTCATATTCACTTTAAACCATTTACACCATTTATAATCATCAAATACATGCTTGCTCCGAAAATGCCCAAACCTGATTTTTAAATGAATTTTATTGCATTTTGTTGACAAAGAAAATCACTGATAACTTTTAATTATGCTCTAAACTCACTATTTAATTCAGACTTTTTGTGAAACACTTGAATTGTAATTTTAATTCAATTGTAAGTGTAATATTACTTATGACACTTAGGTTTGAATGGAGTTTTTAGACTGCACAATAAAAAAAACTGTTAATCAGTTTTGAGTGCCATTTAAATAACACTATATTGCATTGTATTTTATAAATAAAAACATGCCCTCAAAAGTAATGATTGAGTTTCATTACACTATTATAATAACTTCCCAAATGAATTGAGAAACCATCTCAAATAAACAAAAAAAAACACTGACCTGAGAGTAGACTTCTTTACTCATTTGGAATATGTTTCATGCTGAATGCAAATATGGTACAGAAAATGCACAATTTTTTAGTTCTTTGAAAAAAATAATCTCAGAGAGACTAGAATCATTGATTTCTAGGGTCTAAAGAGTTAAAAGAAACTATAAACCAAAGGCACTCAATTAAAAGCGAAAACATTCCCAATAAATTACAATCCAATCAAATCAAGCAAATATAATCCCAGGTTGCACATTATAACAAGAATTTCGCTCTGTATCGTAAAGGCAAGGATAGAAGGCAGTCACCTCGCAATGCTTAACTGCAGCTCCGCTCTGATACGTGTAAGAATATACTCCTAGAATCAGCACTTGACCTCAGTACCTCCATTTTCCTCTACCTTCTTCTCGTGTTTTCTTCGTTTCTTCTCGATTTCTCAACTCTCTTCACTGTCCTTTCTCTCCGATACCTTTCCTCCTCCCTGATTCCCCCCCCCCCCCGCGCCCCGTTTCCGGCCCAGCCTCTCCTTGTTCACCTCTTTCACTCTTTACTCCCCCTTTCAGTGTCTCCTACTTACCGCCCCCTTGCTTCTCTCTACCTATCATCAATTCTTACCCACCCCTAATTTGTCCCTCCTTTCCCTGGATTCTTTCTTTTTGGGAACCCTCCCCCTGACAATCATTTATGACAGATTTTCACCCTGAAGTATAATAGCTCATTGGCTTATCCATAGCAACAAGCACACCCCCCCCCCCCCCCCCCCCCCCCCCCCCCCAACACCAAGCCATGTGCACTCTTATCTATTATTAATGCATTTACATCAATTCCATTAGTTATGCTCTATTCTCACAAAGCTATCAGAGTAACCTTCAGGTTTATTTATTTGGCATTTTAAACAATTTCAATATTTATATATAATGCGCTCGTCGTGGAAAGAGTGGGCCGTTATGTCTTTAGGTCACGTGGGCCAACAGTTTGAACCCCATTTTATAAAATTACGAGCATCAAAATTTGTTATATAAGTATCAAAACATCCTTGTCACTTGATGATATTAATAAAAACATATGACATCAACTTATCAGTGGACAGCACGTGGAATGGAACCTGCAGAATTTTGCGGATACATACAAACAGACTGTTTCCCTGCCAGTAAATGTGGGCACCCACTTATGAAATCAATTCTATGATACGTGGATTTTGAGCATTCATGCCATCCATGTGATAGAACATCCACAATCAAGTATCCCATGCCAGAAATATTTTATGCATACGTACACAACACTCAAAATTTGCTTAACGATAGTATTAGAGGTAATCCAGCATTATGACTACTAGAGAGTGATGTGGCTTAAACCTTCAAGACTCTTAAAAATGGTTGGGGAACACCGGCATGTCCGGAATGCCACACAATGATTTGAAAGCAACATTATATAGCGCTGTCTACTCATCCAGTCCACTTGCCGGTGCTTAGATATCTATTGGCACTCGTTTTGCCGTGTCATTTCACTACGCAAACACTGACAACTAAAAATCTTTGTCTCTTTGGAGGTAAAAACAAACTTCGATACAGGCTTTTCGGTGGCCTCTAAGGACATTCATATTGTTTCTACGCTAACTGTAAAGGATAGGCCATTCCAGAAGGCATATGTTATTTCCTAACTATATACCAGTTACCATTGCAGTCTCATGCCATTATTTAATGGTAAATAGACTAGAAATAAATGGTGTGTGGGCTCATAATGTTCCTCTGCTGGAAAATTCACCCGTTATTTGAAAGTTTCCAACTTCATTATTCACTATTTATACCTGCATCACCCTTTACTTCTTAAAGGTGTTGAGTCCAATTTATGTCTATTGTGTTCTCTACTTGATATGAGAGCCTGGCACTTGAACATACACCCCATCAAGTACCTGCCGGAATAAAAACTTGCGGTTTTGATGCGTAGAAGCAATAATGCATATTGTAAAACCCTATTCATACTGTGCTGATATTGATGAGTTAAACAACCAAAGGTCCAAATAATGTTACCATTGGTGTGCTATTGTGGGATTTTTTTTAGATTTTGGGGGGGGGGTGGGTGGATTATAATGCCTGAAGAAACTAATGGGTATTTTTCAAGATTCAGTTAATTCTATACTCGGAGCTATTGTTGAGATTCAGTGGTTTTCTTCATCAAGGAAGAGTGTACAGTGTGTGATTTGGTGAGATTCAGTGATTTAATTTGATGTATCCTTCTCTGTACAGGTTTTGTTAGATCGTGGTCCTCTCGGGAAAGTGTCTTTAAAGAGCAGCGTCAACCACACCACAACAAGAAACAAAAACAAGAACAAAAGCAAAAATAAAATCACATAATAGAAACATAAATATTTTCAACTATTCATCACTTTCATTACAATGTCATTTGTAAGAACATGCAAAGTTATTACTTCACCCCTTTCAAAAGCACACATGGAAATTGGATTTTAAAAGCAGTAATTAGTCAAATTAACTGATGTTTTCTTGTTTTAACTGATCATATTCATATTTTAACTAAATAATAAAAGTTAACACTGCTACCTTTTCAAATGACCAGAAATTTACGTCTTCAAATACAAAAATGGTGAGTGCTGGTCACTTGTGTGACAGTTAATTAGCAATCAATGGACTTTTGGAAAGAAAAAAGACTAAACCATTTAACATTGTGTAAGAGAAGGTGCTACAAACTGGCTTTTGACATGAAATATGAACATTACTGAGACAGTGGTTTTCTAGTAAAAAACTTTTTTTTGTCTTTTTGGTCATGCGGTGATACAAAGTCAATACAATTCTTTGTTCATTACTTGGCCATTTAATATAAATTGGCATTTTTCACATAATTGTGAAGAGTGAAGTCCACACAATACTTTAGGATAATAGTTTAAAACAAAAAAGAGTAGCTGTTCAATATAAAATTATGCCAGCAAAATGGTGCAATAATCTTACTTTTTACCAAAATGTTAAATGCATTAATTTATGCAAATGAGGGTGTTTGGGTTGGGAAATATTGTTAAAATATCATGCAGGAAACTTGGAAAGAATTGCTAATAACATTAACTTCATTTTTGTCAAAAAGGTTATGTTTAAGAATGAGCCCCAGCTACATATACAATCTTGTAATCCATATATTTTTCTTTGAGCCATTGCTAATTTATTGTGTACATTAATATTTTTGAATTAACGGATATGTTTGCATGAAGTTTTTTTTGAAAATGTGAAAGGACTTAAGTTCATTGTATCTACATTACTTAATCAACTCTATCGACAAAGAATATTTATGTTTTAATTGTCACAATTTGTCCGCTCAAAAATCAAAAACAAGCGAACTCATATTTACGCGATGCGTAAAATAGTCCCCGCCGAATATTGCGATCCCTAACATGCAATAAATGCAACTAAAACACCCACACCCCCTCCCAACACCCTACAACCACCCCACCCCATCCCCCAACACCCAGCAACACCAATCACCTCCCAAACACTCGCAACAAACCCCCACCCCCTTCCCAACACCATTCAACACCCATCTCCTCCCAAACACTTGCAAACCCATCCCCCTCCAAACACCCGCAACAACCACCAAAACCCACCCCCTCCCAACACCCTGCAACACCCCACCCCCTCCTTAACACTCAACACCCAACCCGCAACACCCCACCCCACCCCAATCCCCGTAACACGCCTCCCCTTCCCCAACACCCCGCCAACACCTACCCCTCCCAAAACCCCAACACTCCCATCCCTCCCCAAACCCCGCAAAACCCCCTCCCCAACAGGGCCATAACAGGGCTGCCCGCTATGAGGGGGAAATTTCCAAATGATTTATGCCATGTTTGACGAGATGTTGAATCCGCTTTGCGCTAATCTCTTAATACAAGGTTGCACAATCTGTAAGGCCAAACTGGGTGATAAGGAACAATACTTTGCAGTGGTCAAAGTAAGTGGATGTTCAAATAATAACGTATGTTGAAATATTGCTGGTTTTTATCCTGATACTTCAACATCCAGCTATCTTAGATCATGTATTTTTGGTTCAACTTTATTTACTAGCTACATTTCTACACATTGTTTGATACCATAACCTTTTTCCTTGCCATCAAAATACTACACTCTTCCCGTCTCACTGTGAATGGACATGCCGAAAACTTTTAAGGAGGTCTCACTTATTTTGAATCTACTATAATCTCTACAACACCAAACACTGCTTTCCCATAACAGCCTTTCGTAAGTATGCTATATCATGATTAAACCCCCCCTCGCCGGGCCTTTCTATGTCTGCCTTGACTATAACATCATTGAACGTGGAGGGTTTTTCTAATGCAAAAGTACGTTATTGCGATATTTGTACCAATTCTCCAATGTGATTTCCTATGTCTACGAAACCCATAGAGGAATCCATAACCACTGCCCAATCTACCAGGAATTGTGCCCTGCCATCGGAGACCACATCAACAATATTTGAAGTGCTATATATGTGAAAACAGGTACCACAGTAGAAGCAACCTCAATGCTATGACAACAACATCAAAGTCCTCACCATTAAGCTCACACTGACATAGTTTACATCAATCTACAAACCTCCCTCAGTAAGACGTCAAGCATCCTCAACTCAGCCTTGGGAATTGGCACCAAAAACCCTCAGTTCTTGCATTGGCGATTTTCAACGCCATGGTATCCAATGGGATACAATAAACTAACAAAGATGGCCAAGCTGTCAAAGAATCGATAGACAGTCAACATCTACGTCTCCTTCCAACCCTAAGAGAGCTGCCACCATCATTTCATAGCGCCCTTGGAAGAGAGGTTACACCCTGATCTAGCTATTGTTAACAAAACAATCTCTAACCTGTGTAGCAAGGTTGTTCTGGATCGTTCCACTAACTCAACTTCGACCAATCGGTATCCAGTCAACGCTGCAGTAAGCCAAACAAAGTGTCTTTTACGCTCCTTTAAACCCTAGGAAAGCAGACTGGCACGGATTCACTGATGACGCTGGATCAGAACGTGAAAAGGATTGCTCCCAAACCACACAACTAGCTATGACAAATTGGCCCAACTAGTGAACAAGACTGCCCGGATATTCATACCCAGGATGGGCTGTAGGACGGAATATATACGCATTCCTTTTCCAAGGAATTTGCTAATAATATCAGAGTATATCACCTGTGTTGAAGCTGAAACAATCTAAAGGTGTGAAGTTTTGAGAGGAAACTCCAGGAAGAAGATCAACCTGGCATACTTTATTGAATCACGCGATATGACCCGTAACGGCAAGAAAGCATGGTCTAAAACCATCCTAAAGCTCTGATGGGATCCCACACCTCCCAGCAAGCCAAATGGGGGGTTTCACACCCACCAATTGCCCACCAACTGCTTTTAAATTGCAAGTGCACAAGAAGCCTAAGAAATCAAACTAAGAGACCGTAAGAGGTAAAGTGTTGACCCTGGTTTCACTTGCTCCTTCAACATGGATAATTGTAATCCGGTATTGCTAAAACTTCAACCAGGAAAAGCGTGGGCCTTGATACATCTCAACTGAGCAGCTGAAAATTTTGGCCAGTAGCAAAGCAAAGGAATGGCTTTTCTTGAGCTCACAATTGCTGCCTATTTCCCACAAGTTCCCAAAGATCTGGAGGAGGAACAGTTTATGGCACTCCTAAAAAGCCTAGGAAAAGCTTGATCCAATCCCAAGAGCCTCCAGACCATATCACTACTCTGCATACCTACAAGCTCTTTGAACATCGCTGCGGCTCAATGCGTACTGCAACCCTGTGATAGAACTAACAAACCTCATACCAGAACAAGCATGTTTCTGGCCAGGCAAATTCACAACAAGCCAAGTACTCACCCTAACTCAACACTTGAGATGGTTTTGGAAGATGGGTATGGTAACAAGGAGTTGTGGTTCGTCGACCTATCAGTAGCCTATGACACTGTTAATCACAGATGCCTACTCCATAAGATTCTGGAAATCACCAAGGACAATCCGCTTGACAGAGCTTATCAAAGGATTGCTGGCAAACAGGATGTTCTTTGTTCAGCTAAGGAGCGAAGAAGAGCTGATGGCGCAGGCCAAAAATGGACTACACTACCACAAGGGACCATGCTTGTATCTCTCCTCTCTTGTTCACAGATTACCACGCAACGACCAACATAGGAGTGCAGAACCTGTCAATTTATTTATGCATATGATCTTGGAAACAGTGCACAAGTTGCAGACTGTCACAGCTGTTGAATAGAGATTCTCCAAAGCTTGATAAACTCACTCCTTATTGTGAGGAACACCACCTACGTTCAAATCCATCCAAGAAACATGTGTGTGCTTTCCCATAGACACACCGTGAAGGCAAAACTCAGCTTAAAGTACCTGTCTGAACACCCCTGAGCACTGTGATAACACTCTTGAATTCAGCTCTTAGAGAAGGTAAGTTCCCACTATTTGGAAGAAGATTCAATTGCTCCTATCAAAAGAAAAATAAACCACTATCATTTTCAAATTAGACCAATTTCATTGACTGCCCACCTAGCCTAGGTTTGTGAGGACTTTGTCTCGAGTGGGTACTGACGATCTTGGCCTTTACCCCCTTAAGCAAATCAGTATGGTAGTATGAAAGGTACATCTACAACTCCCATTGCCTAATTGATCTTCTTGATGTTTTTTCCAGTGGTATGGAAAAACCGAACCAGTCTTGTAACCCTTGTCGTACGGACTTCTCCAGGCTTTTGATTGCAATATCGACCATACTCGCGGCCATTACAAAGCTTACTTTTTCGTCTGGTGTTCGCCATGAAATAGTACATTGGATAGTTGATTTCCTTAGTTTGTCGTCGCCAAAGAGGTCATTACAGTCTGCTTTATCAGAGTGGAAAACTCTGTCATGTGGTGTACCCCAGAGCACCAAGTTTGGTCCATCCACCTTTTTAAGTAGGTGTCATTGCCAGGCCCTGATAAGTCGCCTCACTCGGAGCTTTAAGTATGTCGATGACTTAAGCCTTGCAGAAGTCCGCCAAACCACTAAAGAGAGTCTCATTCAGAAAGATGTGCAAGACCTAGATGCTTGGTCCAAGAAAAATCATCTCACAGTTGACCCCCATCCAATTGCAAAAACATGCAAATCTGCTCAAAAGGGCTCCACCACCTACCCCTAATCTTATGATTGCATGATCAAGTACTTGAAGTGGTTTACTGAAGACCAAGCCTTCTTGGACTGCCTAGTCCAATCTGATCTTTCTTGGCAATCTCAGGTTAATAAGATGGTTAGTAAGGGTAGTATTAGACTTTTACATGTTGAAGGCAGATTAAAACGTTTTGTCTGCCAACCTCAGACTTGGTTCAAGTATTCACAGGTTATGTCAGACTGGTTTTGGAGTATGCCACCCCCCCCGGTCTGCATAACAATCTCACTGATGCCCAGACCAAATTAATTGAAAGAAGTTCAAGAGCGGCCCTCCTTATATCCTTGGGCACCAATACTCAACATATTGTGAAGCTCTGGCTAAATTAGGTTGAAGTCACTTGCTGAGAGAAATCTACCTGTGTAAACATTTGCCATAAAATGTGTCCAATCAGATCGATTGCAAATCCTGGTTCCCTCACAGTGCTAGTACATGGCATGACCTAGGTGTACTAGAAAGTACCACGAGTACAGGTATCGGACCAACAGATATGGAAATAGTGCATTCCAGCCTTTACAATAATGTAAATGGTTATTTGTGCATTGATGTCTGCACTGTTTCCAGGGGTTTCCAAATGCCATTCAATCCACACAATCACCCCATATCATTGCTGGTCAAAACTCTAATATGAGTGCGAATAGTTGCCTTTTTTGATGATAAGCATGTCCGTTTGGTGTACGTCAGTTAATTTTATTAAGTGAGTGAGTGCGTGCGTGAGTGAGTGACGTGAGTGATGAGTGAGTGCCCGTGCGTGGGAGTGGGGCGTGACGTGGCGTGAGTGCGTGCGTGCGTGTGAGCGTGCGTGAGTTCGTCTGCGTGCTGAGTGCGTGAGTGAGTGCGTGCGTGAGTGCGTGAGTTCTTGCGTGCGTGCGTGCGTTCGTGCGTGCGTGCGTGAGTGCGTGCCACTGTGCGTGACGTGAGTGCGGGCGTGCGTGCGTGAGTGCGTGATGCGTGCGCTGCTGCGTGCGTGCGTGCGTGCGTGAGTGTGCTGCCTGCGTGCGTGCGTGCAGGGTGTCGAGCATGCGTGTGAGTGTGTGCGCGTGAGTGCGTGCGTGAGTGCGTGAGTGCGTGAGTGCGTGCTTGCTGCGTGCGTGCCCCGTGCGCGACAGAGCAGTATGAATACTTAGTGGTGTGTGCCTCTCTTGTTTAATCGTTTTTAATTGTGTCTTTTTACTTGCTTGTTTTTGGTCTACTCTTGATGTCTCTCTTGTAGGGTACTCATGCAATTCAGCTTTGGTGGCTGCCAGTTGATGTTCTCATAAACTGAACTGAACAACAATGACAATGACCCCTGTCTACCAGGGAGTTACCTTGGACCGCACGCTCGCTTATCAGACCCCATCGGTAAGAAGATGAAGAGTAAAGTAGGTTTCACTCACTAACATCTTGACTGTGAAAGATCAACCCATGCCAAAAAGCTTGACTCAGCGTTAAATGTTATCACAGGGGGATCTTCGTCCAACACCAAAGGAAAGCTTACACATCCTAGCAGGAATTGCTCCCCACTCCTTCACAGCGTAACAGATGCAGAGTCAAGCTTCAAAGTATCTAATGGAAGCACCCTATTTCGAGTCCATCTAGATATGGACCCTCGTTCTCCCCCCTGACCTAACCCCGTACCGAGCCACCGATCGCAGCATCGTCGGTTCCATCGGAATCCGTTCTTTTACTGACAGCTCAATGCAATTATAATAATCGGTGCCTTGTAAATAGAAATTGATGAGCTGCGTAGTCACTCTATCTCCCAATATGGGCGTCAA
>JAMKCH010007811.1:0-96686 GCA_023653785.1 Ophioderma brevispina | reverse complement strand
CTTCATCCAGGGAAATTTGTTTACACTAAATCTACTCAAGTCAAATGAACTCGCACTTGTGTTTGACCTCAGTCCCTGGTAAGCCCTTTCATTTTCGCCCGAAGAACCCCACTAGAACCGATTAATAGGTGCACACATAAACCAATAGCATTCAGTAAGAAAGACGACAAGCACGGCATCAAATGATGTCCAAAACTTGACAAAAAGATACAAAAGTTACCCAAACTGACTCCCGTCACCAAAATTCAAAACAATAAAACCTACGGCGAAAGGCCCATTAGCTCCAGAACAATTTGCCGAATTTTCGGCGAAAACGGACATAAAACGGCCGACTAGTTTCGCAAATAAGAGCCGACATATTAAAACACACCGCTCTCGATGGCAATAATCCATCAAATTGATGGATTATAAAGAGAGAAGATGCAAGACAAAAGAAAGCAAACCTAAGAATAACAATTATGAAACAAATAGGTTTTGAGCAGAGATTTGAATTTGTCAACTGTTGGAGCACTACGGATATGAATGGGGAGATTATTCCAAAGTTTGGGACCAGCCACCGAGAAGGCCCTGACCCCAGCACATATGCGCGTCCTAGGAACTTGGAGGTTCAACCCATGACCAGAGCGGGTGGTAACTGAGGCAGGGCAGGCTTTATACACCACTAGACATTTGCTATGTACCGGGGACAAAGCCCATTCAGTGCCTTATACACCGTGAGAAGTGTTTTAAATCGTATATGATCCTCAATAGGCAACCAGTGTAATTCATACAATAACGGAGTGATATGACAGGATCTGGGCTTTTGGTATATCAACCGAGCACATTTGTTTTGCAGTATTTGTAAACAATTGAGTTTCAATAATCCAAACGAGACAGGATTAGTGACCGAATGATGTTAGCACAGGTATCGAAGTCTATGAACCTACGAATATGGTAGATATTGCGAATTTGCCAGTTTATGGAATGGCTTAGGTTGGTGACATGTTCTGAAAGATTCATATTGGAGTCAAAGACAACACCCAGATTACGGATACTGGAAGATGTTGGGATGATAAAATCACCAAGGGGAAGATTGATACCAGCCAAACCAGGCGCGGATCGAGGGAGGGGCGGAGGGGGCTCGCGCCCCCCGGTAATTCTGCAATATCTTGCAAATCAGCCCATTTTGGACAAGTTTGGGGGCTATAAAAGCTTTTCAGCCCCCCGGTAATTTTGACGTTTTTCAAATCCTGGATCCGCCCCTGCAAACGATGTTGGTTGTTTGTAGATGAAATAATAAAAACTCTGTCTTGTCTGGATTGAGTTTGAGTTTTGTTTTTTATCATCCAAATATTTATGTCATTGACACATTGAGCAAGTTTGAAAATTGCACAAGTGGCATCACCCTGAACAGCAGGATCAACTTCAATATAAACCTGGATGTCATCAGCATATAAGTGGCATTTCAAATTATGCTGAAGAAGAATACAGCCAATAGCATGAGTGTAAAGCACAAATCCCAAAGGGCCTACAACAGACCCCTGGGGTAATCCATACTTGAACGGTATAGTGTCAGAGTAAACTCCTGAAGTGAGACACGGCATGATCTATTCTCCAAATAGATTTTGAACCATGTTTGTGCAGTGCCAGTAATACCAAATTCATGATCAAGAGTATGAAGGAGTATTGTGGAATCAACAGTGTCAAATGCTGCACTGAGGTCTAACATGACAAGGAAGATGACTTTGTTGTTGTCAAGACTCAAGAGCACGAAGGAAATCATTCTGAACACAATGCAATCTCAGTGCTATGTTTAGCCTTATAGGCAGATTGCATAGGTTCAGCAAAATTATGATGATTAATATGAGCAGTGATCTGAGCAGCGCAACACACTTTTCAATTATTTTCGAAATAAAGGACAAGTTAGCGAATGGGCGGTAATTCTTAAGCTCGTTCTTATCAAGAGCGGTACCAAAGCATATTTTCTGTAGTATAGAACTGTGGTAACAAAGCATTTAATAGGTTTTATCAATGGTGGAATTGAGTCCATATTATTAAACAGCTGTGAAAATTTAAGCAATTTCATTGGTTGATGCCCGGGTTCAATACGTCAATTGAACCCATGTAGTACACACTGTGTAATGAGGTTGAATCGCTCACATCATACTGCGTTTTGCTACATTCGCACCAGCCTGCCAACGTTGCATCTTGTTACATATGTTTGTTGCATTTAACAGGTTGTTCGATTTTTGTCACTGGGTGGTGGCAGTCCTTTCTTGTTGTATTTTAAGCCATAAGGATCACAAAATTTGATTGAAGAGACCTTAAATGATAAAATTCCATCGGTCCTCGGACCGCTTGTGTTGCCTGCCATCGCAGTTTGTGAATGATAGGCCTCACGTTACCTTTGACCTTAATATGTGCCATTTGACCTCAAACAAATGAAGGTTTGCATGTAAACTCCATAAACCAAGTTTGGTTGCAATTGAACTTCAAGTTTTCAAATGAGGTCAATTTTACATTTTCAGCCTATCTTACAACTTGACCTTACATGACTTTTGACCTTGGTATGTGACCTTTGACCTCGTCAACAAATGGGGGATGCCATGTTGCACCTGTGACCCAAGTTTGCAGGTTTAAATCCATCAAAGTATGTGGATATTACAGGCAAATGTTAACCCTTTTTCACGAAACCAGACAACAGACATCAACAACAATAGGCTAGCGGGCAGATCTCATAGCATTTACAAAGGTGACATACCCCTGGGAAGTATACATAATTTTTCCTAAATAAATTCTCTAAAATTATAAAAATCAGTTCTACACGTGTTCTCACATCTAGTATGTGCACATTTTATTGAAAATGAATTAAATGTCATCTCCTTTCCCCCCTGAATATCAGTGACCAACGGATGTACACCACGCTCCAGCAAATAACGGCGCTATTATTGATAAGTAAATCTGTCCGTTTGCACAGGACAATGGGCTTCAGATTCTCTGGAACTGCAGCCATTGTTATTGTCCATGACGATGATGGGGTTGTGACAATTAGCGACCCTGGGTCACTAGTGACCGAGGGTCGCTTATTGTCACAACCCACGATGATGTTATCACCACCCGATTTAGAATGAACTATATAGCCTCCCTCACAAATAAAACAAGGCGGTTCTCGAACCACAAAGGTCCCCCGCCCGTCGCGATAGTAAATGGAGGGAGTGAGTGAGTATTAAAATTTAACGACAACTCAACACAATTGTGTTATATCGTGTCATTACGTTTTATCATTATATTACGTTTAAAAACATCAAACTTTAAAACATACATCACAATAAAAAAAAAAAAAAAAAAAAAAAGTAAATCTGTCTGTTTGCACAGGACAATGGGCTTCAGATTCTCTGGAACTGCAGCCATTGTTATTGTCCATGACGATGATGGGGTTGTGACAATTAGTGACCCTGATGAATTCATCAGACTTGTACGGAATAAACTGCAGAATTATGCAGTTTATTCCGTACAAGTTTGATGAATTCATCAGGGTCACTAGTGACCCAGGGTCGCTAATTGTCACAACCCACGATGATGTTATCACCACCCGATTTAGAATGAACTATATAGCCTCCCTCACAAATAAAACAAGGCGGTTCTCGAACCACAAAGGTCCCCCGCCCGTCGCGATAGTAAATGAAGGGAAATATAATTTTAAGATCACAGGGAGAATTGTGATTGAAATAAGTGGTTCTCAAACCACTGAGGCTGCTGCCATAGCAGTTGCAATTTGACGGTATCAAATGTTGACTACATTGACCATACAAAAAAAAAAAAAAAAAAAAAAAAAAAAAAAAAAAAAAAAAAAAAAAAAAAAAAAAAAAAAAAAAAAAAAAAAAAAAAAAAAAAAAAATTTTCATGACCATACTACCATGTGTATGGATTTGACCTTGGATGACCCCACATGACCTTGAAATGACCATCAAAATTTTAGGCACTGAATGTTGACCACACCCACCAAGTTTCATCATCCTACCACCTATTTAGTGGTTTGACCTTGAATGACCCGACATGACCTTGGAATGACCTTCAAATTTTTCAGCACTGAATGTTGACCACACCCACCAAGTTTCATCATCCTACCACAATTGACAAGGGCTATAGCAATTTAATTCCATTTGACCATGAATGACCCCGCATGACCTTCAAATTTTTCGGCACTGAATGTTGACCACAACCACCAAGTTTCATCATCCTACCACAATTGCAAAGGCTTATAGCAATTTAATCCCATTTTCGACCGCATTTGACCTTTGACCCATGCCACATGCCCCACCTCCGAACTCATCCACCGTCTACTTGGGTGACATCTATGGTGCGAAGATGGACACCCATACTTGCTTAGATCAAAAGATATCGTGTTTACAAGGCTTATAACAATATATCCTATTTTTGACCAAATTTGACCCCTATTTGACCTTTGACCCATGCCACACCTCCGAACTCATCCACCGTCTACTTGGGTGACATCTATGGTGCGAAGATGGACACCCATACTTGCTTAGATCAAAAGATATCGTGTTTACAATGCTTATAACAATATATCCTATTTTTGACCAAATTTGACCCTATTTTTGACCATATTTGACCTTTGACCTATGTCACATGACCCACTTTACATCCCAGCCAACGCCTACTTGAGATGCATCTATGATGTGAAGATGGACACCCACACTTGCTTAGATCCAGAGATATTGCGTGGGACGCACGCACACACACACGGACGCAGGGCATTTTTATAGTCCTCCTCTGCCAACAAAAGTTGGCGGGGGGGGACCAAAAAACTCCAGCTTTTTCTGTGAGTCCAATCACTTTGACCATACGATTTCATATTTTTTTCCAAAAGGAAAAATGATGAACAAAAAATCATGAAAGACTGATTGCTTATGGCAAGCTGTGGATGTTACACCTTGGTGCATTGATCAAGACCTATCAACTTTATCGTTATGTCGCGACATCTTTTCTAGTCCATTTAAAACTTTGTTCGACACCAGTTACTTGCAATTTAATAGGTTGAAGGATTCGATTTCTGCTGATACATGCGGTAATTTTAAATTGAACAGAAATGGGTTTATGCGGCAAGTACAGGTTTGGTTTTGCACAAAGTAGGTACGGCGCAGTTTCCAAAACAAGGAATTGGTTCACCTTCAGTTTCCCTTTCGAAAAATGATGAGATGAGGATATGCGGCCAAAGTTAATTGAAACACAGTAGGAACCTCTAACTTTACTTATTCCTGAAAGAGGAGAGGTAACGGTTCCAAATCATGAAAAGATATAGCTTATCTAAATCGGGGGTGGTGGTTATACACTGAAAAGTTTTGATAATCAATGGGCTTTGTAGTTCCAGATGCAAAAGGAATTGAAGTGTTTGGTCGACCCTATGCATACCGTGCGGGGCATTTACTTATCAATAGCACCAGTATTTGCTGGAGTCAATGAACCTGATATACCTCCGTTGGTCATGATTTAAAGCAAAAAAATTTAGAGACATTTAATTCATTTTCTAGTGGAAAATGTTGACATACTAGACATGAGAACTGATTATCGGTCACGTAGCGTAGTGCAGTATATATTTTACTCGGAGTCATTTTGGGGCCGTTTTTTGTTCGCGGATTCTGTAAATGTAGGGCAATTTCGGCCAGTGAAATTGGTACGTACAAAATTACGTCATGCTGGTGTTGACCCCATAGAAATTTGCAGTGTAATTTTTGGTTTGTAAAAACAGTGTTGATATTTTGTAAAATTGTTTTTATGTAAATGGAAAGTTAGGGTTTGTTTACTGGATTTTAAAGTATATACGAGATCAGCGTATCATGGTTTTGAAGATGATAGGAAAAATCTGCCGCTTTCTGAGAGCAGATTTTTTTTCAAAATCGCGTATATTTGTAGTGAAAATAAATGTTGTTGCCCAAAAAGGAAAGAAAGGAAGGAAAATATTTAGTGACGGTTTTGATTTTCCCCGATTCACTCCCGGGCGATTTGTTAACGTCAGGTAAGGGGTAAGTACACGGGGGGGCGTGGTAATAGCGACACGGCCGGCGGTGGGTTACCTGCCTTTGGAAGAGCTTTTTTTACGAAAAAATTAACCATGATATCATTGTTGCAGGAGCATCCTTCCCCTTCTTTTTGTCTTCACTCCCTATTATAGAAGTTTGGTGAAGTACTCAAACAGAAGGTAGACGAAGGGGGTCACTACCGGAGGCGGTCGGTGCCTTGGGGGACGGGTGAAAGAAAACGGAGGATGGGTCAGCCACCCTTGTTTTTAGCTGAAAATTTTTGTATAGATTTTAATACTGTATCTCGCAATACCTATTTCTTGAAGACGGAGTAGTTATATGTGTTTACATTGAAAAGACCCAGAATGCGTGCTGGTCGGGTAACACTAGCAAAATGTTACACAGCTAATTGGTGCATGAAATGGTTGGCTTACCTCTCTGGCTCTTGACGGATTGATTTGTCAAAAGGACCTGTTGGTCTAGCTGGGTTCGAATCCACTTCGGCTGATTTTTTTTTTGGGGGGGGGTGGGGTTTTATTGCTTGTTTAATTGTATTTTTAAATTTTGATCGTTTGGGTGTAAGAGAGATGTTTGTTCTTGCGCATTATGACCATGCACAAAAAGTCATTACATATAGGCTTAAAGCATAACAAAAGAAATTAACACAAATAAAAATGAATGAAATAAACAAATGGAGTGAAATATAAGAAAACAATGCAGTACAAATAAACAAATAAAAAATACAGCAAACGAAAAATAATAAAAACAGATGAGAAAATAATAACAAATAATTAAAAATTAAAACCAATCAAAAGTGTGTACACTAGTCTTAGGATATCATTAAATAAATCGTTTGAAATAAAAGAGAAATAATAACAACTAACAGTATGTATATAGCGCCTTCCCCAAAAAAGGAATAAAAATATAAATGAATTTAAAATAAATGGAACCAATAAATTTTAAAGAATCAGTACAAACATGAATAAAAAACCAGAGCATCAATGATGCAGTGGCCTATTAATAGCTTTATTTTAAAAGCTAACTTTTTGCTCAAAAAAATAGATTCCCTCTCCGCTCCTGACTGAGACCCGACCCCTCCCCATAGATGACTGGCACCAAGGTTACATTGGGTCACTGAGGTCACATGAAGTCACAAAAGTCTCCTCCACCCCGGTCCCCTTCCCCAATGAACCTTACCCTGCCCCCTCCTCGATGCACCCCACCTTGGATCTCTCATAGACGCACCCAACCCCCCCGACACATTCCAACCACCTCCAAAACACTAACCTTCCCCCAAAACCCCACAATGTTCCCTCCTCTAAACACCCCACATTACTTCCCCATCCCAGCCTTCCCCCTCCCCAACACCCACCCTTTCACCAACACTCCCCCCTTCCTCCTCCCTACAACCCAGCCTTCCCCATGACCTGGGGTCACTGCGGTTCATGGGGTCACTGAGGTCAATGGGGTTAACCAAGGTTCTATGGGGTCACCAAGGTCACATGGGGGTCACCAAGGTTCAAATGGGGTCACTAAGAGTACCATGAGGCACATGGTACATGAGGTTTCAGGTCAATCCACCATTTTCTGCCTGATGCACCCGACCCCTCCCCAATGAATGGCACAATAATAATAATAAGAATATGCAGAGATTTATATAGCGCTTATGCCTATTGGCCTCTAAGCGCTTTCCCAAATGGCCGCTGATCACAGTGGCCCAAACATACCATAAACCATTTAGAATCATTTCAAGGGATGCAGCAGATAGGGATCAGCGCTTTCCATTATAAGCAAACAACATAGATAACCATCGCCAGCCAGGAACCAGCTCCCCCCCAAATATAGCATGGGTAAATCGAGACACCAAGCGGTAATTTCTTGTCAGGGAAATTACAAGATAGCTGAATCTCACAGGGCTCGAAACGCACGCCTATACGCATTGGAGAACAACACTGGAGTCGAGCGCTTAATGATTGAGCATCTGGACCCCCTCACCGGGCACCCTCCCCAACTATCTAACAATCCCCAAATCTCTACCAAAGGTCAATCGACCAAAGGTCACAAGAGGCCACATGGTCACATGAGGCATCACAAAGGGCACATGAGGTTACCAAGGTCACATGAGGTCACAAAGATCACCAACCCCCTCCCCGATGCACACCTCCCAAACGATCTACCAATCCTCCAAATATCTACAAGGTCCCCATCCCAACGATCTACATGCCCCATCCCAAATGACACTTTACCCTTCCCCTTCCCCAATGCACCCCACCCCGAACCGCCGACGAAACCTGAACCCTCACCTCCTAAACCACCCACTCTTCCCCGGGGCTTCACTTCCCCATCCCCAGCCTTCCCCCTCCTCAAATCCCACCCTTTCCCCACCACCTCACCTTTCCTCCTCACTAACCCCCAGCCTCCCATGTCATGGGGTCACTGAGGTACATGTGGTCACTGAGGTTCATGGGGTCACTGAGGTCAAATGGGGGTCACCGAGGCACAGGGGTCACCAAGTCACAGGGGCGTCCACCAAGCGTCACATGGGAGTCACCAAGGTTCAAATGGGGTCACTAAGGTCACATGAGGCCACAATGGTCACATGAGGGCAAGCCCACATTTCTACCTGATGACACCCTCCCCAATGCCTGATGACACCCGAACCTCCCCAATGAATGGACCAAAGGGTGACATGAGGTTACCAAAGGTCCCTGAGGTCACAAAGATCAACACCCCCTCCCCGATGCACCCTCACCCAAATAGCTACCAATCCACCATCTTACCAATACCCCAACTATATATTTCAATCCCCCTCCCCAACTATCTACCATTCCACCCCAATGCACCCTTACCATTACCCTCCGACGCACTCCACATCCCAACACACTAACTTCCCCCAAACCCAACGGTTCCCTCCTTAACACCCCACCCTTCACTTCCCCTCCCACCCTTTCCACAACCCCCCCCCCTTACTCCCCTTCCCCATGGGACATGGGTCACATGGGATCACCCGAGGTCACATGGGATAACCAGGTCACCTGGGTCCCCAAGGTCACCTGGGGTCACCAAGACAAATGGGGTCACCAAGGTCAAACCCACTTACTCTCCACGACTTGGGGTCACCCAAGTTACCTGGGGTCACCGGGTCACCATGGGGTCACCAAGGGTCACATGGGGTCACCAAGGTCACATGGGCGTCACAGGTCAAAACATGGGGTCACCAAGGTCACTAGGTCACAAAGGTCACATGGGGTCACCAGTCACATGGGCAGTCACCAAAGGTCAAAATGGGTCAACCAGGTAAGTGGTCAATTCACCCACCCATCCCTACCTGATGCCTTGACCCGCTCCTGCCTGATGCAACCGACCCCTCCCCATGAATGGCACCAAAGGTGGACATGAGGTCCAAAACAGTCACCTGACCCCTCCCATGCACCTCCCAAACTATCTTACCACCCCTCCCAATGCACCTACCCTTTCCCCTCCCCGATGAACCCCACCTGACCCCTCACACCTACCACGCCCGACGCACTCCACCTCCCAAAACACCCCAACCTTCTCCCAACACCCCAACCTTATTTAATTCCCCCAACACCCCAAACTTCCTCCTAACACCCCACCCTTCATTTCCCCCTCCCAACACCCCACCCTTTCTCCTCCAAAACCCCGCCTTCCTCATCCCTAACACCCAGCCTTCCCCCTCCATATGATTCACACACAAGCAGTATTGCATCGCGTTTTCAGTAGTAAAGGATTTGCATATCGAGTACGGTTTAAGCGATACAGCAATATGCATATTTACTTAGCTCATGCATTCCTTAGCCGCATGTATCACAAATTTGAAATGGCAAAGAAGTGCGCACCATACTGGGTTTGATGCAGGTGAAAATTTTGCATATCGGAAAGAACTGTTCAAAAATATGTTATGCAGATTTTTGCATATGAATTAGCTCATTTGCATAGCTCATTGACCCGAAATAGCCCAACGTCAACTCAGGTGGAAAACTCTTTGATCCGCTTCTTTCCACCACGTTACATCATTCTACACCTTATGGAACTCCAGTAAACTTGTAAACAAGGGTAAGGGTTAACGTTTGAAGACATGAGGTCAAAGGTCAAATGAGGTCCCCAAGGTCACCTGAGGTCTCCAACATGTCACCCCAACATGTCATCCCACCCGCCCCCTCCTTTGTACCAAGTACATCATCGTAGCCCTTACGGACTTAGCATTTGCAATACCTTTAGTACTATATAGTACTACAGGCTGAATAAGATATTTACCGATGAGGGTGTACTCAATTTCAAACCAATTGGGTTTGCATATTGATAATGCTTGTCATGCTACTATAGTAGATTCAACCCATCGTGTAACCTGAGTACTTCTTCGAAGTACAGGCAGGGGAAAGTGAGGGGCACAGGTTTGTGCCGATTGTGGAGTGGAAATTAAAAGGGTTTCCACGTTTTTTGTAAACCTATTGAAACATGTATCCGATAGCAGAGAAAAAATCAATCCTGATTTATAATGAAGCATTTCAAATCAACGTAAGAGCATTTAGAGCTACCTTATCTCTCAAAAGATTCTGACTAATAGTATTTCTTCAGTGGTATTCAATGTAATGTCACTGACTGTATCGAAACAAAATCTTTGCAACTTCTTCTAAAAATGCCACATGAAAAGCCAGATTATCTTAGTTGTTCATGAAAAAAGGTGAATCGAGCCCAAATATTTTCTTTTCTGTCTCTCTCCCAAGTAATCGACGCTGTCCAAAACTGTTCTTCTGGTGACACGATGGTTGAATGAACTATAATCACTTCTGATTTACATACAAATCATTAATTGAATTGATAGTAAGAAGAAATTCTTCAGTAGCAATGTTTCGTTTTTTATTTATTTATTAAAATCCCACGATTAAAGAAGTAGCTTGCTCATTTTACGCCTACAAAATTCTAATCAGGCGTACCCGATGCCACAAAAAGGCAAAAACGAATACGGCACATCACTGCCATACAAAACTGAAGCTATTCCTATATAAACAGTGGGATGGAAAACACGTCACGAGAGGTGCCGCCATGGCGGGAAAAAGTGGGGAATTTGGGAAGCTCCTTCGGCCATCTTGCTTCCTCGCGGGAAATGAGGGGGGAGAAAGAAAAATTCAATGAGAAGAGAAGAAAAATAAAATAAAAGGATAATAAAATTGACAGTACGAGTCGTTTTTTCTCCAAAATTCGGTGCGAAAATAAATATAATATGAATGAATTCCCGAAATGTCGCGTTGGGTTCCAATTTCTGATGATTTAAAAAAACGGTTGGGAAATTTCCCCAAGCACAGGCTAAGTTTCAACTATACTGATTTTGTCATGATTTTCAGCTCATGACCCACAGGTAGGCACGTCATCACCTTATTCTGATCACAAAATTTGCAATACCGGTGAATATTCTAAACTTGAGTTCTAAAACATTTGTTGTGTCAAAAATCACCGCGTGACGCGTGAGCCTGCCGTCGGGTGCGTCGGCCATTTGTACACATTTTTCAAGATAAAATTGACGTATTTTCGTCAATAAAAAACACATAATTATTTATTGCGATTTCAAATCTATGTTAGTCATTTCTAAAATGATTTTTTAAAAATAATTCTGACTTAATACGTTGTTTATTTTTGTTGACTTGCCAATTAAACATATGAATGGAAGCTATGTTAAACTGGTTGTTTGTGTTTTTGTGGTTTAATCCATTTAATTAATGGGGGTAGGTAAAGTCCGTTGCATGGTCCGTTCCCGGCCATATGAACTGATGTAATTTGTATGTAAATAATATTTGAAAAAGAGATGTACTAGAAAAAACTACACAGAAAAAGATGAATAATTGATTTCTGTCGATGGGTTTTTATTCACAGAATTGAAGGGGATATATAGGGGTTTGGACTGAGTCTGAGAGAGGAAACTGTACGGTAACCCGGCTATGCGCATCAGTTTTGTCACAAAAATTTTAGATGACTTGCGAAAATCAATAGTGGCGGGCCAAGATCATTGACCCGGGAGGCTGGACTGGGGAAGCAAGATCGATCGAACACCACCTTGAGCTTGTGGAAAGGCGCAAAGGGGACATTCCCAGCTGTCGTCGACGTTGTGTGAGATTGATATCTTTAATTTTGTTCATTCCTTTATTCTGAAACGGTAAAAGTAAAACTGTAAAGGAATATGTCTAGTAATTACTTTTTCTGATTAAGATAAGTGACGTTGGAGTCAAAGTCAGTAAATCCTAAACCATTACGCTGATATTTGGACTTGCCCGGAACAACAATATCCTGTAAAGTGCAAAAAAGTCCGAAAGAGAATGAAGAACAAATAGGCTTCAAACTTGCGTCGACCCCCCTTCTTATATTTGTTCAAAATTGATTCAAAATTTAGTGTGGGGTTAAAATGTAGCTTTTTTGATAGGTAGGCTAATCGCACTGGCTGAGATTAATTATGATTGCTCGCTTAACAGAAGTCCCTATAAAGTTTTAATCTCGCAACAAATAACAATGAATATGTACTTATTAGATTAAAAAACGATGGAATTAATTTGTCTCTCAATTAAAAAAAATTATGTTGGGATTTCTTGTTCAACAAGTGTTCAAAATGCGTGGCACTTACGACTGTGTGTGTCCCATAATCATAGCACAACACGGGACACGAGGTGCGTGTGAACGGTCACGGGATATCAAGGGAAATCCCAATGTGTTGTTAAACAGGATGAGTCATGTAATATTTAATTAGCACTATCTCTATGCCAAACTTTGATCGTGGGAATCTTTTACATGGATCAATACTTGGGATATTTGAGGGATTCTAATCATGAAATTATGTAATAAAGTGACCTATCTATATATATACCGATATATAATAATATAACAAACAAAATTTTGGGCTCGACAGAGCAGACTTATTAGGAACACAGTGAGTAAGTTGCTGGTGCAGGCAGAGAATCTGAGCCACGGCCGGGTTGTAGGTTTAGATCTTTACAGACGCATCATACGGCACATAATAAACACAAACAATCACACTCGTATCGGGCGCAAGGACACAATAGCCCGCAAACCACACGCTCCAAGAGTAACTAGGTCTTGATATCGATAACAAACACCGGCCCTCTCGAATCTCATAATGATCGAAGTATCGGAAACACATGCGAATTTTATAAACTGAAAATCAGATTCATCACGCCAACAAAACACTCCAAAATGCATTTACACACCAAAATTTCAAAGCATTTCCATGAGTTTCACCCACAAGATCACAGCTTGCACAACTGTAATTTACAGGCAATAAGCAAAGCCATAAAAAACTAGTCGGGCGTTAAAACAGCGGCAAAACGGCAAATTCTTTCCACGCGATGGCAAAGGCTCTATTAATTACATAATAGGCCAAAAAAGAAAACGACAAAATAATACAAAAATAAAAGCCAAAATGCAAGAAATAAAAATAAACGGAGGTAATCAAAAAATATTTAAAAATTAATAAAAATCAAAGCCGTATCACAACCATATTAATAATAAAATCGGTTAAATGAAACTAAACTGAACATAATTAAAACACTAAACAAAATAAAGATGACTAAATAAGTAAAAATAAAACAAGTAAATAAATACAACTATAATTACAAAATTTAAAAACCAAAATTTTGAATAAAGAAATAGAACAACTCAAAAATCGAAATGAAAATACATAGAAATAAAGCAAACACTAAAATATTAATAAAGTAAATCGTTACATAAAAATTTGAATAAACCACATTAAAGGGATGACTAAATAGGTAAAATAAACGAAATAAGAAAATGAAACACATACAATTACATAATTAAAAACCAAATAAACATAGAATAAAAATTAAAAATCAAAATAAACAAAAGACTATCATATATATATAAAAAAATTAAAGGAATTGTGTTTTTTTGCGAATGATAATGTGAATGATGTAAACCCATGGTGTCATATTCTCAGCAATTGTCAAGAAATCTTACAGCTTCAATTCTGGACATCAATTCACCTACAAACCTTGCATGTGGGTATATATCAGAACAATAGGGGACCATAACAAAAACAGCACAAAAAGAAAAAAGTAGAAATTAGCTTACCGCCAACGAAGGTTTGTTTTTACAAGTGGCATATGAGTCGGAAAACCCCTACCGAGGTACTGGGTCAGATAGTCAACTGGAGATGGTAAGGAGTCGCAGGGAAGAAAAGAAAAATGTAAGAGAGAGAGACAAACGGAAATGAGGGGGAAAGGGAAATAAGGCGGGGGGTGAAGGAAAAGAGGGGGTGAGAGGGGGGCAGTGGGAAAGGAAAAGGGGGAAAAATACCCAAAAAAAAAAAAAAAAAAAAAAAAACCCAAAAACCCCCCCCCCCCCCCCCCCCCCCCCCCCCCCCCCCCCCCCCCCCCTCCGAGGTAACAACAATTAATCTACTACTGGGATGTAATGATTGGAAGATAGATAAGATAGTTGCGTCCAACTTATTCCAGTCAATAGTCAACCTAAAAAACTGAAAAACGATCGAACATGCAGCCACAGATACATTATCTTTGACTAATTCAAACAATCCTAAAAACTGCAGGAAACGTCTGTTCAATTCAACATACAATTTCAGCCAACCTCAGTATCCACAAATGCCAGAGCGACAGATAATGGTTCTGAAACAGAAGCATCACCAACCACTGCCACATGAACCACTGGCAACCACAATTACCAGCCCCCCCAACCAGTCCCCAACTAGCCAGCAAAACCTGAAAAACCTAGAAAGCCGGGACCACGAAATTCTAGGTTCATATTTTATAAAAAATATTTCAGAAGAATTATGTACCTCCCAGGGGTGCGCCACCGTGGTCCTATTCCAAGCATCTTTTTCTCTTTGGCCTCAAGCCTACAACAGACATCAACAACAACAACAGTGTACAAAAGTAATCCTATGTGTCTTCTGCACTTCCCTGCTTAAGGCAGGCGAAAAAAAAATTTTAAATGAGAATAACAGGTATGATTTTGGTAACCAGTACTTTCTTTATGACAAATTGAGAACAGCGACAATCATTATTTTGGCATGGAAGAACTGGCCTCTGGCTCATTCTTAAAATTAAGAAGAGGATATAAAGCTTTATAAGCTTTATAACCATGCAAAAATTCAATTTTGAAACAATCTTGAGAGGCATCACTATTTAAAATGTGCCCAGTGTCTCTTTAAAGGTGGATAGTTGTCTATCATGTTCTATAAATGTGATATGAGAGCCTGACACTTTACACATGACCATCAAGTACTGGGGGAAAACAACTTGTGTTTTTCTGCTAGATATGAATTAATGCCATAGTAAAGCCCTATTCAATTTGTGATAACATTGATGGTTAACATTTAAAAAGGTAGTTTTTTATCGTATCTTGAGAAAAGAAATGGAGTTGAAAGCTCAAATTTCAAGATGACATGGGAACCAGAGCATCAATGATTCAGAAGGCATATCAACAGCGGTATTCAAAGAAGGACAATGTTTTGTGACACCCTACTTACTTACAATGAAAATACTATGTCAACGAATTAACTTGGTACAAAAAATGTTGGTTAATACGAACACGGTGGTTATCAAACCACAAGTCTTGCCCCTCTTTGTGACACAACAATGTGTAACATTTATATGATGGGGTTAAAAGGTCATAAAGTGGTCAATGGGTGTCATTCTCTGAACACACCCCATGAGTAAGTGGTTTTTCTGACCAAGCTCGGCTGCAATCGGCTCAATTGTTAGGCAGAAGAGGAAAAATATAGTTTACAAAATTGCCAAAATGACCCTTTAATTGCAAACATGAGCTTTGACCCCAATCTGTAACACCCCATATATGGGGTTTCAAGTGCTGCTCCTGACCCAAAGAATGGGTCACAAGTCAGCGTGAGTGATTCTTCTGCACTGGTTCATGCCTGTTTGATCTTCGGACCAAGATTGGTGATTATAGCATTATCTGTGACAAGAAAAACAATTCATAGATTTTCAAAGAATGCCCCTTAAAACAAGTGTATAAGGTCTTGTGAGTTCATAATAGGAAATCATCAATACATTACCATTGACTGATTTTTTTTGTAAAGGTACCGAGGCATTTAAGGGCCCAAAACAAAATTTTGATGTGCCACCAAATAATTAGCAAAATAACGCAGCCGATTTGATGTTTGCACCAAAATATGCGCAAACAGATATTTAGGGAATTGCTAAAAATTTGGGCAAAAATGATTGATCATAAAAAATGGCACATGTTGGGTCCACATAAACCCCCCCTCCAACACTTTTAATTGGCCCAATCTGTGTACACCACACATGAACTTGTTGACCAAGGGTTATTCTGGAACATAATTTGGTGGAAATTGGCTCAAGAGTCTGGGCAGGAGAGAAAACAAATTGCAACAATTTAAACAAATGACCAGACAGACATTAAAGACAAACATTTATCTGTGGGGGCTACAAACTACTATACTTTGTTCATCACCAAAATGGCAGAACTCTCACAACGCTTATTGATATATGGAATAGTGCAGGTTCAACTGTAAATAACACTACCGCAGCGGGCGCAGTGCGCGATGTATGCTCGGCGCACGCTTCCCATAACATGGGGTCACTGAGTTTCATGGGTCACTGAGTCATGGGTCACCAAGGTCATATGGGGTCCCCAAGGTCACATGGGTCCCCAAGGTCAAATGGGTCACTAAGGTCACTGAGCCACCATGGTCACATGCGGTCATCAACCATTTTTCTTGCCTGATGCACCCGACCCCTCCCCATGAATGTCACCAATATAATAATAAATAAGTAATGCAGAGATTTATATAGCGCCTTATGCTATTTGCCTCTAAGAGCGCTTCATCACACATGCCGCTGATCACTGTGCCGCAACCATACCATAAACCTTTCGCATCATTTCAAGGGATGCAGGAGATCGGGATCAGCGCTTTCCCATTATCACAAACATCACATCGATATAACCTCGGCAGCCAGGACCAGCTCCCCCAATATCCAGGTAAATCGAGACACCCAAGCGGTTAATTTCTTTTCCCAGGGAAATTAACAATAGCTGAATCTCACGGGCTCGAACGCACGCCTAATACGCATGGATGAGCACATACACTGGAGTCGAGCCGTTACCTGATTGGAAGCGTATCTTGACCCCCTCCCCGATGCAACCCCCCACAACTATCTACCACTCCCCCAATATCTAACCAAAGGTCCATCTACCAAAGGTCACATGAGGCCACCATGGTCACATGAGGTCCATCCACCAAAGTGACATGAGGTTACCAAGGTCACATGAATGTCACAAAGATCACCAACCCCTCCCCATGCACCCCCCTCCCCAACATCACCATCTCCAAATATCTACCAATCCCCCTCCCACATCTACCATGCCCCTCCCCATGCACTTAACCCTTCCCCTTCCCCAATGCACCCCACCCCGACCCCTCAACGACGCACCCGACCCTCACCTCCAAACAAACACCCCCATCTTCCCCTTTACTTCCCCCATCCCCAGCCTTCCCCTCCCCAACATCCACCCTTTCCCCAACACCTCACCCTTCCGCCTCCTAACACCCAGCCTTCCCCATGACATGGGTCACTGATGTACATGTGGTCCAATAGGTTCATGGGGTCCTAGTCACTGGTGTAACCAAGGTCACATGGGGTCCCAATTGTTCACATGGGGTCACACCAATGTAACATGGGGTCACCAAGGTCAAAGGGGTCACTAAGGTCACCTGAGGCCACCATGGTCACATGAGGTCAATCCAACCATTTCTACCTGATGCACCCTCCCCACTGCCTGATGCACCCGACCCCTCCAATGAATGGCACCAAAAGTGACTGATGTTCCAAGGTCACTGAGGGTCACAAAGGCACCAACCCCCTCCCCGATGCACCTCCCAACTATGCTAAAACAATCCCCCATCTAACCAATCCCCTCCTCCCCAACTATCTACCAATCCCCCCCCTCCCAACTCACCTTACCATTCCCCCTCCCCAATTCACCTTACCCCCTCCCCTCCCGACGCCTCCACCTCCCACACCCTAACCTTCCCCCCAAAACCCCCAACCCTGTTTCCCATCCTTAACACCACCACCCTCACTTCCCCTCCCCACCCTTTTCCACAAACCCCCCCCCTTCCTTCCTCCCCCTTTCCCCATGACATGGGTCACATGGGATCACCGAGGTCACATGGGATAACCAAGGTCACCTGGGGTCACCAAGGGCACCTGGGGTCACCAAGACACTGGGGTCACCAGGTCCACCTGGTGTCCAACCAGTTATCTGGGGTCAACCGAGGGCACATGGGGTCACCAGGTCACATGGGGTCACCAAGGTCACATGGGTTCAACAAGGTCAAATGGGGTCACCAAGGGTCCACATCAAGGTCACCAAGTCACATGGGGTCCACCAAGGTCCAGGGGTCCCCCAAGGTCACATGGGGTCACCAAGGTCCCATGAGGTCAATTCACCCCACCCATCCCCTACCTGATGCCTTGACACCGCTCCCCTGCCTGATGCCCCGACCCCCTCCCCAATGAATGGCCCCAAAGGTGACATTAAGGCTCAACAAAGATTTCACCTACACCCCTCCCCCCATGCACCCTCCCCAACTATCTAACCACCCCCTCCCAATGCCCTTACCCTTTCCCCTCCCGATCAACTCACCCCGAACCCTGACCCCTCACCTACCACTCCCGAAGCACTCCACCTCCCAACACCCCCCAACCTTCCCCAACACCCCACCTGGATCCTTCCCCAACACCCCAAACTTTCCTCCTAACAACACCCCCCCTTCATTTCCCCCCCTCCCCAACACCCCAACCTCTTTCTCCTCTCCCACACCCTCCAAGCCTTCCTCCTCCAACCCCCCAGCCTTCCCCCCTCCTATGATTCACACACAAGATGTATTGCATCGTCGTGTTTCATTAGTAAAGGACTTTGCATCTCGATGTATTGTTTAAGCGATACCGCAATTAGCATATTTAATTAGCTCATTTGCATCCTTAGCTTAAAGCCGCATGTATCACAATTTTGAAACTGGCAAAGAAGCGCACCATAGTGGGTTTGCATGCAGTGAAAAATTTGCATGATCGAAGAACTGTTTCCAAAATAGTGATTATGCAGATTTTTGCACATATGAATTAGCTCATTTGAATATGTAATTCGCCAAAATACGCCCAACGTCAACTCAGGTGGAAAACTCTTTGATCCGCTCCTTCCGACAAGTTACATATTATACACTTATGGAACTCCAGATAAAACTTGGACACAAGGGGTAAGGGTTAAAGTTTTGACTGACATGAGGTCAAAGGTCACATGAGGTCACCAATGTCGCAAGAGAACACCAACAGGTCATCCCACCCGGCCCCCTCCTTTGTACCAAGTTACATCATCGTAGCCCTACGGAACTGAGCAGAATATTTACTATATAGTACTAAAGGCTGAATAAGATATTTCCCGATGGGTGTGTAACTCAATTTTCAAACAAATTTTGTGTTTTGCCTATGATAATGCTTGTCCATTTACTATAGTTAGATTCAACCATCGTGTCACCTCTAGTACTCTTCGAAGGTACAGGCATTGACTGAGGGGCTATGTGCAGTGGGTGGAAAATTAAAACTTCCCGTAAACCCTTTGAAAAATGGAGTCCGTTAGCAGAGAAAAAATCAATCCTATTCTTTATAAATGAAAGCATTCAAATAACGTAAGCGCATTTAGAGCGACTTATCTCTCAAAAGATTCTGACTATGTATTTGCTGCAGTGGTAGTCAATGTAATGTCACTGAACTTGTGATCGAACAAAAAGTCTTTGCAACGCTATTCTAAAAAGCCAACATGAAAAGCCAGATTATCTTAGGTTGTTCATGAAACAGGTGAATAGGCCAAATATTTTCTTTTTCTGTCTCCTCTGCCAAGTAATCGACGCTGTCAAAACTTTTCTTCTGTTGACACGTGAGTTAATCTACTATAATCACTTTCTGATTTTACATACAAAACCATTAATTCAATGTATAAAGTAAGAAAAAATCTTCAGTAGCAATGCTTCGCGTTGTTTATTATTTATTAAATCGCCAGATTTTAAAGAAGTATCTGCTCTTTTACGCCTAATAAATTATAACGGGCGTACCCGAGCACAAAAAGCAAAAACGACTACGGACCATCACGTCTACCATACACAACTGAAGTAATTCTATATAACAAGTGTATGGAAAACACACGTGCGAGTCAGTTGCCCATGGCGGTAAACGTGGGGAATTTTGGAAGCTCCTTCCCGGGATATCTTGCATCCTCGCGGAAATGATGGGTAGAAAGAAAAATTAATGAGAGAGAATAAAATAAAAATAAAAGGATAATAAATGAAGTACGAGTCGTTTTTTCCTCCAAAATTTAGGTGCGAAAATAAATATAAATAAATAATTCCCGAAATGTCGCGTTGGGTTTCAATTTCACTGAATGATTAAAAAACGGTCTGGGAAATTCCCCAAGCCCAGTCTAAGCTTCAACTATAACTGATCTTTCATGCTTTTCAGCTCAGAACCACAGTTGCCACGTCATCCACCTGTATTTCTGATCACAATTTTGCACTACCGTTGAAATATTCTAAACTGAGTTCTTAAAACATTGTGTTTTGTGGTCAAATCACCGCGTGACGCGTGAGCCTGCCGTCGGGTTCGGCGTCGGCCATTTTGTACAACGTTTCAAGCTAAAATGAGGATTTTAGCATAAAAACACTTTATTATTTTTTGATTTCAACCTATGTTAGTCATTTCTAAAATGTTTATTAAAATATTCTGACTTAAGTACCGTTGTTTATTTTTGTTTACTTGCCATTAACATAGTGAGTAATCTATGTTAACTTTGTTGTTTGGTTTGATCCATTTAATACATGGGGCGAAGTTAAGTCCACGTGCATGGTCCGCTCCCGGCCATATGAACTGATGTAACTTTGTATGTTTAAATAATATTTGAAAGCGCATGTACTAGAAAAATACACAGAAAAATATGAAAATGATTTCTGTCGATTGTGTTTTTTCTTCACAGAAATTGTAAGGGGATCATCAAGGGGTTCGGACTGAGTCTGAGAGAGAACTGTACTGTAACCCGGCATGCGCCATAGCTTTTTTCACAAAAAAATTTAGACTGCGAAATTAATATGTGGGGGACCAAGATCGTTGACCCGGGAGGCTGGACTGGGGATGCAATATCGATCGAACATCCCCTTGAGCTTTGTGGAAATGGGCGCAAAGGGGACATTGCCAGCTGGTCTGTCGACGTTGTGTGAGATTGATATATTTAATTTGTGTCATTCCTTTATCATTGTGAAACGTAAAAGTAAAAACTTGTGAAAGGAATATGGTCTAGTACTTACTTTTGTATGATAAATATAGGTGTTGGAGTAAAGTCAGTAAACCATAACCATTAGCTGATATTTGGACTTTCCGAACAACAATCATCCTGCAAGTGCAAAAAAAAGTCCGAAAGGAATGAAGCACACAGGCTTCAAACTTGCGTAGACCTTATTATTTGTCAAATGATTCAAAATTAGTGGGGTGTAAATGTCAGTTTTTTGATAGGATGCTAATCGCACTTGCTGAGATTTATTCATGATTGATCGCTAACAGAAGTCCATAAAGTTACTCTCGCCAAAATAACAATGAATAATGGACTTATTTAGATTAAAAACCGATGGAATTAATTTGGTTATCAATAAAAATTAGTGGGATTTCTTTTAAACAAGTGTTCAAAATGCTTGGCAATTACGCTGTGTGTGTACCAAATCATAGCCACACGGGACACGAGCTCCGGGTGAACGGCTCACGTCGATCCTCAAAGGGAAATCCCCAATGTGGTAAACAGTGATGAGTTCATGATATTAATTAGCACATCTCTATGAATAACGTTTTATGTGGGAATCCTTTACATGGATCAAAACTTGGATATTGTGAGGACTTTCTAATTCATGAATATTTGTCATAAATGACTATATATTATATACGAGATATTAATAATATACACAAACACAAATATTTTGGATCGACAGAGGACAGACTTTTATAGGAGACACCAGTAGTGAGTAAGTTGCATTGTGCAGGCAGAGAATCTGAGCCAAGGACGGGGTTGTAGGTAGTCTTTACAGACGCATCATAAAGGCACATTCAAACACAAACACACATCACTCGTATCGGCGCAAGGACACAATAGCCCGCAAATACAAACACGCTCCAATGTAACTCAGTTACTGATATCGATAACAAACACCGCCCTCTCGAATCTCTAATGACGAAGTACGGACACACATCGAATTTTGATACACTGAAAATCAGATCCCGCAACCAAAAAACCTTCCAACAATGAATTACACACCAAAATTTCAAAATCCATTTCCATGAGTTTCACCCACAAGATCACAGCTTGCACAACTGTAATTCAGGGCAATCAAGCAAGCCATAAAAAAATCGTAGGGCGTAAACAGCGGCAAAATCGGCAAATTCTCCACGCGATGGCAAAGGCTCTATTAATTAAATATAGGCCAAAAAAGAAAACGACAAAAATAATACAAAAATAAAAGCCAAAATGGCAGGAAAGAAATAAAAATAAAAACGGGAGGATGGATAATCAAAATATTTTAAAAATGAATAAATCAAAGCCGGTATACACAAAAATATTAATAATATAAAATCGTTTAAAATGAAATAAACTTAATAATTAAACTAAACAAAATAAGATTGACATTAAATAAGTAAAATAAACAAAGTAATAAATACAAATATCATTACAAATTAAAACAAAAATTTGAATAAATAAAATACAATAAACAACGAAATGAAAAATTATAATAGAAATAAAATCAACACTAAAATATAATAAAGTAAATCGTTACAATAAAAATTGAAATAAACAAATTAAAGATGACTACAGGTAAAATAAAAAACTAAATAAGAAATGAACACATACAATTACATAATTAAAAACAAAATAAACACTATGAATAAAAAATTAAAAATCAAACTAAAACAAAGCTATCATATCTAATAATAAAAAAATCCTAAAGGTCATGTTCGCGAATAAAGTGATTTATTGTAAACCATGGTGTCATATTCTAAGCAGCAATGTCAAGAAAATTTACAGCTTCAATTCTGGACATCCAATCACCTTACAAACCTTGCATGTGTTGTATATTATCGACCAAATAGGGGACACCACCAACAGCTACAACAGCACTACTGTAGAATTCTTACCAGCACAGATTTTTTTACAAGTGTCATCTGCATCTGGAAACACCCTACCAGCTTACTGGGTTCAGCTCAGTCACAGGAGATTTTCCGGAGTCGCGTGAAGCCACTCACACTCCGCTAGCTAGCCACACGGACCTTATTTTTACTTGCACAAGTCTTTTGTACTGCACACCTTTGTTGATTTTGTTCCTGTGGACCAGCACCTTTTTCACCGAGTACAACATACTCTACTACTGAGTGATGTAAGGATTGGAGATTAGATAAGATAGATGCGTCCAACTTATTCCAGTCATAGTCAAACCTCTAAAAAAACTTGAAAAAAACAGCGCCGACATGCAGCCACAGAATTACAATTATTCTTTACATCATTCAAACAATCTAAAACAACTTGCAGGAAAACGTACTGCGTCAATTCAACATACCAAATTTAGCCAACCTCAGTTATCACCAAATGGCTCAGAGCGACCCATAAGTTCTGAACAGAGATCAAGCAACACTGCCAACAGAACCCAAGCACCCCACAATTTACCAGCCCCCCCCAACCAGTCCCCAAACTAGCAGCAAAACCCCTGAAACCTAGAAAGCAGGGAGGGAACCACGAAAATTCTGTTTCTATATTTTTATAAAACATATTTCAGAAGAATTATGTACTCCCAGGGGTGCGCCACCTGGTCCTATCCAGCATCTTTTTTCTTTGGCCTCATGCATACAACCGACATCAACCAACAAAACACAGTGTACAAGTGATCCCTATGGTCTTCTGCCTTCCCTGCCTTACTTAAGGCAGGCGAAACAAAAAATTTACTGAGAATAAAGTATGATTTTGGTAACCAGTACTTCCTTTACGACAATTGAAACCAGCGACATCATGATTTTGGAATGGAAGAACTTGGCATCTGGCCTCATTCTTAATAATTTAAGAAGAGGAGATATAAGCTTTATAGCTTTATAACCATGCAAAAAAAATATCAATTTTTGACAATCTGGAGGGCGCACTATGTTGAAAATGTGCCAGTTGTCTCTTTAAAGGTGATAGTTTGTCTATCTGTTCTATACTTGATGTGAGAGCCTGATACCTGTACACAATGACCATCAAGTTACTGTGGGGAAACAAACTGTGTTTTATGCTAGATATGAGAATGCCTAGTGCAACGCCCTATTCACTACGGTGCTAATATTGATGGTGAACCATTAAAACGGTAGTTTTTTATCTGTATCTTGAGAAAGAAATGGAGGTGAAAGAGAAATTTCAAGATGACAATGCGAACAGAGCGCATCATTGATGCAGAAGCCTATCAAAAGACGGTATTCAAAGAGGACAATGTTTTTTGTGACACACTTACTTGACTTACAATGGAAATACTTGAATATAAATTAACTTGGTACAAAAAATGTTGGTAATTAAACATGTGGTTCTCAAACACAAGTCTTCTTGCCCCATCTTTGTGATCACAAAATGTGTAACATTTATATGATGGGGTTTATTAAAAAGGTCATTAAAGTGGTCAATGGGTGTCATCTCTGAACAAACCCCATGAGTCAGTGGTTTTCTGCCCAAGATAGGCTGCAATCGGCTCAATTGTTTAGGCAGAAGAGGAACAAATTATAGTTTACAAAATTGCCAAAATGCCACTTTTAATTGGCAACACATGGCTTGACCCAATCTGTTACACCCCATATATGGGGTGCAAGTGCTGACTCCGACCCAAAGACATGGGTCACAAGTCAGCAGTTGAGTGATTTTCTGATGGTTTCAATGCATGGTTGATCTTCTGACCAAATGAGTGGTGATTATCGCAATTTATCTGTGACAGAAAAAAACAAATTCATCGATTTTCAAAGAAGCCCCTTAAAACAAGTGTATAAAGTAGTGTGTTCATAATAGAAATCATCACCATCATCATTATATTGCTGATTTTTTTTTAAAGTTCTCAAGTACGATTAAGGGCCAAAAACAAATTTTAAATAGGCCACAAAAAAATTGAGCCAAAATAACGCCACAGGGGCCGATTTGAATTTTTGCACCAAACTATGCGACAACGGATATGTAGGACAAATTGCATAAAAATTTGGGCAAAAATGATTGATCATAAAAAATGGCACATGTTGGGTCCACATAAACCCCCCCTCAATAACACTTTTAATTGGCCAATCTGGTGAACACCCTATGAAGACCTGGACCCAAGGGTTCTTCTGACCTAATTGGTTGAAATTGGCTCAAGGTTGGGCAGGAGAGAACAAATTGCAACAATTTAAAACAAACAATGACCAGACAGACTAAAGGACAAACTTTATTGTTTTAAAAACTATACTTTGTTCATCACAACTTGGCAAGACTCTTCACACCGCAGAATTGATATAGAATAGTGCGGGAGCAAACTGTAAGCAAACACTACCGCACGGCGCACAGTGCGCGATGTATGGCTCGGCGCACGCTTGTGGCTAGAAGCCCCGTGGAATATGGAAACTTTCACGCGCGGATAAACAAAGCGATAATTTTTGCCGATAGGTGATGAATACAAAGTAATACATTAAAATTAAATGTCTGAAACACTATTAACCGAAGCATTCACTCTTGCTAGAATTGTATGTTTGAAACGCAACCTAGGCGCATTCATGCCTCACCTCTTCTACAGATTCTCCATTGGTTATCAGTTACGAAGATTTTTTGATCCAATCAAGGTACGTTCAGGCATTCAAAGCTTTCCATTTTAGTTCTCCGGGATATTTGTATTTTATTTAATTCACATGTCAACAAGACTAGATACAGTCTCCAGTCAGATTTGGCCATTACATTTGCGGTTCCTTGTGCCAAAAAACAAGTGGGCGACCGTGCCTTTTCGGAGGCAGGTCCTCACCTTTGGAATGACATGCCGAGAGTGCCGTACAACTTTGTCATCTTGACAGGTTCAAAACAATAGTAATCTCATCTTTTACTTGATTCTTCTTTTTTCTTTTTTCTCAGCGCCTGTGCACAGGTAAAAGGCGCCGATATAAGTCTTAGAGATTATTATTTATAGTGTATTCTGTTACAATAAAGCTAAATGTGTGAGGACAAAGGATCACTTTTCAAAGGTCCACTAATGGACAATTAGTAATTAGCCATGCAATACATGCATACATGCCACACACATGCCAACGCACGTGCACGATGCACATATACACACATTACACACACATACAACCCCACATAACACATACACACACACAGGAAAGGTTAGTGGATCAGGGAAATTCCAGACCTTATTTTAAATGAGAAAGAAAAATTGGATTTTTACAGGGGTAGAGGATATTATACTATGAGCAGTCACTTAGGGTCAAATTCATTGATAGGTGCATGTAGAAAAACACAAAGTTACATTCTGAGGAATTTTTAAAAATTATCCTGTACAGAAAATGGTTGCATTATATTTAATGCGATTACATAATCTTAAAACTACTAGTACTAGCATATTGACAAATGCACAATTGACCAGAGCTGAGGTACTTGTGTTACACAACAGACATGGGATGTGTCCTGAGAAGTATGTGAGTAGATAGTGTAAATAAACATGGCCAGCACATGATTAAACACAACTAAGGAAAACATTATGCGCAAATGCATCAAGGTTAGCATTATTAACATAACTGCTTAGGACAAGTTTGCTGATGCACCAATGCTCTACTAATTTCACCTTGGAAAGATGGCAAAATACAAAAGTAACCCCAAAACCCAATTTGACTCAAAATTGTAAAAATTGTTGCATAGTAAAGCACCAGCAAAATTCAAACTTAAAACTGTAATTTTCACAAGAATTGAACAAGATACAAAAAACTAGTTCTCTTGTAGTGGCTGCCCTTGACTGAAAATCTTCTACTCGATGTGAAAAGCCTATCTATTGATAGGATTGAAAATAGAGTCCCAAAGACGATCGGAACAAGCACCTTTAATACTGTAGTAAGATGAAGTACTTAAAATTAATACCACAGCTCTAATAACAGTATTTCCATTATAAATAACTTTAAAAAATACCAATACTGTTTTGTATGAAAATAATTGTAATCAAGGCTCTCTCTTTATATTTCAAGACAAAATCCATTAAAAAAACAGATTGATGCAATATTGCCAATGAGGGAATCTGGATTGTACATGTGTATAAAAATTTCATGCCAATATTTGAAAATTTCCCAGACTGCCCATCTTTTTTTGAAAATATGTTCATATGCCGGAAATAAGCTACAATGATGAACCAACTGTACAGAGCTCTGAAAATGACAACAAATTGTTTGCTTATGCATTGTTTAAACTGTTTACTTTCATCATATACAGCTTTAAGTCGCCTCTTGGTTCACAGCTAGGGGATGGAACCACTGCTGTACACCCATGAAAACAGTAGAAAAGCTGCCATGACCATCCAAAACAATGCGTACGAGGTACGGTATAGGATATCCGGTGACACTACGAACTGTACATGAAATACACGCAACATTATTAAAGATAATTAAAGTAATTAAACCATGCAGCAAGTAAAACAAGTAAAAATTTCTAGTCATATCGGCTGCACAAACGATACTCTAGGTCAAAATCCCTTTTACAATAAAGCGCACTCAGCAGCTGCACGTAAATTCAGATTATGTGATACCTGCCACTTGTAGATATCACATAATGCAAATCTTGTATAAGTTATTTTGACAAATGTACCAGTATTGGATTTGAAACTTTTTACCACATGTGATGACACACCAGAGAAGCTAGCTGTGTGGCTAATTCAGGTCTCAGTGCATATTGTATTTCATATTCTATTGAATTTTTAAATATTTTGGCATATATTTTTTTTTTTTTAAGATAGATGCAAATGGATAGGTAGATCTGTTTAAGCTCATTATATCATAACCTGTCCAAAAGTATACAGCACATGACCTATGTTCTATCACTGTCGACACATTAGAAGTATTGAGAATGGTTTACGTCTGTACCATGGATTAATGAGTTGTTCTTCAAAATATGCAAATGAGCTTGGTAATATTCATAACCGGTCCAAAAAGTATAGGCACATGACCTTCATCATTTTCTATCCCGTGCTACGTCAGAGTCATCACGGATTGTTTAGTCTGTAGAAGGTTGGGGGGATTTTTTCGCAAAAGATTCAAATGAGCTCATTAAGATTCTAACTGTCATATTGTGATACATGTCATGTGAAATCTTATTGCACTTTATATTTTAATTACCAACTCGGCTATCATTTCGGCCAGAATTGGATCCTGGCACAGTGAATGGGTGGAATTTCATAAGCCGGTGTGCTGGCGCAATGGGCAAGTGATCTTTAAATTTGCCAGGCCGGTAAAATTTCCAACATGAATATTGTCGCTTCCGGGGCCTAACTACTCTACAACTCAGTCAAAATGTTTTGGAACACTTCTGCTATAGACCAGTCATGAGAATGAACTTTAATGGAGAAAACAGAAAACTGTGAAAAAGGACTAGGGGAAGTGTATAAAATCACACAAAATAGTAAAAAAATGGCTAATTTAAATTAAAAATTGGAAATTTGGACCTCCCCAACAGGAGGTTCCTCAAAATCAGAAAATTCTCTTCCTGTTAAATCTATGACTTGCTATTATTCTCAAACTAGGATAAATACCAAATCTTGGGGATTTGATTTTGGAAGCTTGAATCCTTTCCCTCCGTACACTCGTCACCAGTGGCAAAGTCAGTAGAGGGCAAGTGAGGCAAGGTGCCCCTTGAAAACAAATTGAGGTAAAAACTAGGAAATTTTCATGAAAACTAATGCAAAATCAGCCATTTTTGGAGCCTATTTACGGGATGACTTTTCCCCTGATCAGGCTTTTGCCCCTTAGAATAAAAAAAGGCGCCGAAATTGCTCATTTCCCGCCAAGCTTTGTTGGTGGGTTTGTTCCTTGAGAGCAGAACACAGTTCCAGAATGCATATCAAAATGTTTAACACATTTAATGAGATAAAACATATCATTGATTCAACAATTGATTACATTATATAAAACAACATTACGAGAAAGTTTTGAAAGAAAAAATGTGATTACCTCTGCAGTATTATCTAGAATTTTTCCGACAGAGTAGCAGTTGTTGTATATATATTGTGATGGACTCAGTGTAGCTCCTTTTGGATTCCCAGTTGTACCCTATTAAAAGACACATTGTTAGATTTTATTTGATGGAACTCATTTTGTAATATTGTAAGTATAGTTTTTTAAAGCAATAATAGCAACATTTATGGAAGAGTGCCCCCAATTCCAAATTTTGTGAGATTTATGCACAGTGGTTGGTAATAGTCTAGTAAACTATACCTGTGAGAAGTTTTGCTCAAAAGTGTGCATGTGTGAAAAGAAAGGTGATTTTGTGTAATTAGTATTTTAGCATTACTGTCTGTACGCGCACTTACTACAACATGTATTTAATGGAGAGTCTATCTTGGAGCCACGCCTTTTCTGGAAGTTTTCAGTTGCAAAAAATAAGAACATTGCTACAGAACTTGTCCTTCAATTAAAAGCTATTTATGCAAATTTCAATATCTTGCTTCTTTTGGGTGAATCACTGATAGTGGTCTTTAATGAAACAGCATCAAAGGTCATGTATAGGGGTCAGTAGAGGTCAAATAGTATACACACCTGGCAAGTCTTGGACCAGTGATTCTTTTGACCAAGTATAGGTTTTCCCAGTTAGTTTAAAATATTTTTATTAGATTTCATATTCAGTTAAGGTGATTTTCGTCCAAGAAACGGAAATGTGCGTTTGTTTAAAAACATTTGTCTTTGGTCAATTATATTAAACATTGATCAATAAAATTAACTTATTTTCATACATTTTCGTCAAAATCAATTTAATTTGGTCTCCCCCATGGCCCATCATCTGAATGTACAAAGCAATTGTCTTTGGTCATTAATTTCACATTTAGCTCAGTATATTTCGTCTCGTGTGGTGCATGTATAGTCCATTAATTACACATTCACAGACATTTTGCCCTCCAAAAAATCCAACATTTACAAAAATTACAACCTTTTTAGAAAAGCAACAATTTCTGGTAGCCGTTTAATATAGAAGTCCCATTGATGAAAATGAGGTATTGACCATTATTCCTGTAAAGCACTACTGACACTGCAACAGCGCATGACGGAATCAATTGTAATACCTCATTTGCATCAATGGGACTTCTGTACATGTATGAAACGTCTACCCAATTCTAGAAACGTACTCACTACAATTGAAATATCAGAAAAGGCGACTTTGGTTGGTGAAACAGGACTGTGAAAAACACACTCAAATCTTTTTTTATCAAAAACTAGGAAATCAAGGGGTCTTTGGAATGTAAATATTAATTTATTATTTTTTAATTTCACTATTTTTTTTTTTTAAGATTTTTAATTATAAGAGTAAAAAAATGAGGTAAGATAGCAAAAACAGGACAGTAAACTGACATAAAAAGATTGCGAATTTCTGATTTTGGTAATGTACTGCAAATGAACTTGCGATCGTATACAAAATAGCATGACAGAATTGGCGTATTTCTTCAAAAATAATCCACCGAATCATCGAGGCTTGACATATAACAATGACGTGCCGCTGGATAGGGTCGCAAAATCAGCCGTCTGGTATAACTATGACCCTTTTTTTTTCACACTGGTATAATTATGACCCCTTGTTTTCACACAATAATGGTATAATTATCGGTGTTGATTTGATGTTGTTGGTATAGCCTACGCTTAGCTTAGCCCTAGTGAGGCATACCCCATGGCATGGCCCTGGAAGTGGGAACTCGAACGGGTCCTGCTTTTCGGAATTTGATTTATACTGGGATCTATACTGAGACTGAGTGGGAGTCAAAGACACATAAAATAAACAACCAGCCAGTTTAAGAGAACCACACGAACATTGAACAAAAATACTTAGAGTGGGCAGGCACAACTACTGAACTAGCTTAGCCCCTAATAGTAATACACAAATCCAAATGGGTGTAAACTCTGGACCAAACTCAACTGGTCCCAAATAAATTGAATTTACTCCAGTCAATTCACAGTTTTTTCCTTCCACATATATTGTCAAAGCTAAACTAGAATTTTGCGGTCTAGTTCACGCTCGCTATATTCAAAGAATATAAGCTGTGGGCCGCTCCATGACCTTTGACCTCTGCACATGACCTTTGACCTCATCAACATATGAGGGATCCCATGGTGCACCTATACCAGAAAGTTTGGTTCCAATTGAACTTCAACTTTTCAATTGAGGTCAATTTTACATTTTAGCCTATTTCAACTTGACTCACATGACCTTTGACCTCTGCACATGACCTTTGACCTCTGCACATGACCTTTGACCTCTGCACATGACCTTTGACCTCTGCACATGACCTTTGACCTCATCAACATATGGGGATCCCATGGTGCACCATGAGCAGAAGTTTGGTTCCAATTGAACTTCAACTTTTCAATTGAGGTCAATTTTTAAAAAAAACTTAACATTTTAGTGACACACACATCCACACACACACATCCACACACACATACACCCTCACATACACACGACACAAAGGTTTGCTAAGTGGTCCTCAGCTATGCTGGCGGCCCACAAAAAGTTACTAATATTCTAATTGTTAGAAGTTGTTTGTTAGAAAAAATCCTGAAGTCACGTTCAATTTGGACTGAAAGGGTCCAATTTCAGTCAGGAGTGCTAGATGAATCTCAAGACAGTTGGTAAAACCGTACTGAGTCAGATTCTTAGAACATAATAATGATAATATTGGATGGCTTCTTTCGGGTGATACTGAATATATTGGATTCACTATATGAAAATATTGGATTCGTCAATATCGGATTCGCCGTTGGCTCATCCAATATTGGTTCATCCGATATTTTCATATAGCTCATCCAATATATTCTGGTATCACCCTCAAGCCATCCAATAATATATCAAAATTGAGTTTATATTGTCGTGTAGCATTTGTCTAAGGCAAGGTGCTTCCAGGTCCTTATTCTAATTGCGGGTGATGCTAGTCATGGCTCCACAGTTACACATCCCCTCCTTTTGTTTAATCGCATGCCGTTTTAACAAATCAGGTCGCAATCACCACTCAGCTTTTGTGAGAACCCTCTATGGTTGTCACTTGCCTGAACCAATACATCTGTGGAGGTCATGTCAAAACCCTCCCATTGTGCTTTTTTGGCATCTTCCATATAGATTGTACTTGAGTGGCTCTCTCTTTTTTCAAGCTCCTTTTTGTGTTTAAGTCATGTGGTTTTTTATTTTTGGCCCCTTTTTGAGCAAAATATGCAATTAAGAAGTATAATAAGATGAATTGAAAATATAAAAGATTGAAGTTGTCTAGTATAAATATTTTCATGCTTGGGTTGCTGTCAGTTAACTTTATATTCTGGTGTTTAGCTGTCTGAATTGGAAGGTTGGGTCCAATCCCTCTCCACATCTGTCAGCCTTATTTATGTATGCAAGATTCTAGGGTAAACATTCAATATATCGAGATTATTTTGACAAAAACACTTGTTGAAGGCAAGTAAAGATGCTTGAGTAAATATCTGAGATGCTCCTGTCTGTGTATAGGTTTAGTGCAAGAAATTTAAAATAATGGTTTGACCTCAAAATAATTGCAACAGAAAACATTTTTTGGTGGTGTTATACTTAGAAGTGATGAGAGAATAACATATCAAAAGTCATAGAAGTATATAGTAGTGGGGAACGTGTATTTGCAAGGCGGCAAAGTTTGTACAGGGGGGAAAAATATAAGTAGGTGAATTGTTACTGAAATCTATACCAACATTTGACCATAATCAAAGGATTATAAAAAGTATAGTTGTGCCAATCTGTTTGCCCTATAGTTTCATAGTTTTTAGGGCATAACGGTCAAGGTAGGTCTAACCCCGATCACCTAAGATCTGTTTATAACGATACAGATTTTTTTATATTTCAAAATCGGTTCATTCCGATTCAGATTTTTTGTGTACTTTTTGCGTTTATCATCGCCGTTTTCGACAGCAAAAGCTGCCAGAAAGTAGCAGATTGATGTAGGTAAACCACTAAAAATTGGCGAACGAAATAGTAAGTTAGGAACAAATACACTCTTGGTAATAAATAATTAAATGGATTGTTTCAGTGTTCAATTATTTTCCACCGTTTGGATTGATTTAGGCTAAGCACTAAAACGGCGAATAGTAAGTTAGGAACCAACATACACTCTTGTGTACATCAAATAATAAATTGATTGGCTTCAGGTTCGATTTATTTTCACCGTTGACATCAGTTTGGAAAACAATGTAATTTCAAGTTTGGACCTCTGATATTAATTAATCGGTATAGAAAATAGGTAAAAAATGAGAATTTTGACGATACGAATCAGATACCAATAAGGTCATAATCGGGTTCCCGATTTCAAGAATACCGTTCATATCGGTTATTCTCTAGTTCAAGGTTCATTTGGGGTAACATTTTAGAACGCTCCGATTTTTTTTCAAAATGGTCCCAAATTATTAGGTAGTCCAAACCGGACCAGGGAAAAATTTGCACTATTTCAACCTATAAAGGTCAAAACTGTAACAATGGTAGACATTATCCTATATGGGGTCATTATTGCTGACCATCTAATTTACATACTAAAATGGCAAGTGCGCAGAGCATCATATTCATTTTAAACATTGTTTTTTTTTTATAGATATAACCAGACAAGCAATTGAAAACTAGTTTCGTCAAAATTGGAGCACTCTGAGAGAATAACCCAGGATGACCTGACCGTTCTGAGCCTCCTGAAACAATGACCGTAGATATGGCTATACCTTTTTTAAAATCCTCATAACAACAAGATGATAAGTTGGTGTAGGTTTCAAACCAATTTGACCTGTTTACCTTTTTGACAGATCCTCCTCTTTTTTACATGTTCCCCCAATGTTGATTTTTCAGACTTTGACACATTATCTGTGACATTTAGAAGTTTGATAACACAAAAATTGTTTTCTGTTGCAAACTTTTTCGATCAAACAAATTTGTTTATACTAGTTTACTAGTTGGGCCTCTAATTGCATCCTATATATAATCATGGACATACTAATTTCATCCATAGTACAAATGTTCTGTTGAAAAGGTCCGTACAAAAAAATAAATGGGTAAATATCAGATTATCTTTTCTGATTTTAAGCTTTGGGTTGACCATTCTAATGAGTTGCAGCTAACCTGTCATATGCTGTAACTGCATTCTTGGGTAAAACAGCCGATGGGTATCCCTATTGAATATAACATATGTGGTTTATAATTCGCTTGCAACATGTCAGTGATATTGGCAAATAATAACCTCCACAGATCGATTGGTAAGATATAGCATCTCATTTTTTGTGTGCATCCTTTGCATTTTTTTCCTTCCAGAGTCCTAGCCAATAAATTCCAAAGTAAGGAATTAAAAGATCGTTTGTGGCCATCGAAGTCACATGTACTGAAATTTATTTGCCTTCCATGACAAAAACAAACTAGCGAAAGTGGAAACATTAGTTTGGTCATTGGGACAAAATCTAACCAAAAATACTGTTGTCTACTTTCGCTAGATTATTTGTTTTTGTTGTGGGAGCAAATGAAATTTGGTCACGTGTGACATCCCAAAAATTGCCCATTTGTGGGTGATTCTTCGCTGAGTGTCCACTTCATGTTTCGGTGAACTTGATTTTAAAAACACTGTATCTGTAACTTGGAGAGATGTTCTGCAAAGATTTACACCTATAGCTTAGCAAAATATTTGGGGCCCATCTTTACGATTGTTCCTATATGAATTTGTCGTCTTTATTTCCAAGTTGGTCACTGCATTTAGTCATTTCCGTAACATTTTTATATAAACAATACTGGACAAAGAAAATAATTTTACAAGTATAAATTCAGGTTCCAATCGTCAGTTTATAAATGTTATGGACTAATTTCCTGTCATAAAGGGAAATGTTCCATTATTTTTGCATATTTCATTCAAATTGTAAACTTCAAAAGTGCAACACCTCCAAAAATAGTAATTTTAGGTAAAAATTGCGGCTGTCATTGTATTTTTAATCAAAGTGCTAAATACTACTACTATTTTCAGATCAGAGAGGGGAAGCAAACTATCGGAATGTCAATAATAATAAGAAAAAATGCTTATTATTGCATTAAATACTAATGTTACGGAAATGACAAAGCATTACATTCAATTACAGAAATGACCATGTTACGGAAATGACCAACCTTGTTACGGAGATGACTCTTTTTTTTTTACACTGTCATGAAGCTCCAAAAAATGAAAAGAACAGCAAAAACAATTAATCACTTTTTGTATTAAATATTAAATTTAATTGACAATCTTGGCCAAAAGGCAATTAAAAACAGTACTCTCGAAAACTTGTGTTACGGAAATGAGCGTTACGGAAATGATTGCCTAAACAAACATGTCAGTATAGCGTTGCTATATAGCAACGCTAGGCGTGAAATATAGCTGCATAGTGACACGTTACACAACTTTTTGCACTACTTATCACAAAAGTACAAATATTTCATTTATTCAGTTGATTCTATAGCGTACGGAAATGACCCTGAATAAAGGTACGCACATGTCAATTTATGAAAATAGCTGTTTTTGGTGGATTATCATTACAAATTCTGGAGAGAAATCGCACTCGCCGGTTCTTTGTATCAGGCGCCCACTGAGAGAGATTTTAATTTTTCTATTCTATTTTCCTTAATTCGTCAGTGGCGCATCAAAGGCTCGTTACGGCAATGACCATCATATTGTCGGGAAGAGAAAAAAATTCTATCAAAATTGTAAAATTTTCAATCTTTAATGTATATATGGCATATTTTTTTGGATTTATATACGTTAACTTTATTTATTCACTGGTATCTAAACCTATTTTCAGAAAGAGAGCGTATCGGAACCAATTTTTGCAACAATTGGAATTTTCATGCGTAACCATCGGGACATCAATTTTCCAGGGGTCATTAAACTTTAAAAGATGATATGAGGTCACACTAAGCGGTATTTCTCTGAGATTCCATGATTTTTATTAGGGATTATATATATTTATATAAATACACAAAAATAAATCTCACCAATCAATTATTTTTCCATTTATATATCTTTGAAGTGTAGGGACAAGAAAGTTGACACTTAGCGAAGAATCACCCTTTGATGGTTTTTCAAAAGGTTTTTCTATGACAGTAAATGTTACTACAACTACTACAAACAAATTAAAGCTTGGAACAAGTTTCTTACAGATGTAAACTGTATGTTGGCTGCATCATCAAACTGTATTTTTGTCTTGAAATTTTCAATCATTTTGTGGTGTTCACTGGTGCCCATATCATAGACATCATCCGACTTGAATGTGCCAGGGTACGCCTCATCTCCTATCATGATAACACATCTGAGGTCCGGCAATCTGACAAAAAACACACAAACAAACAAATCACAACTTAAGAGGTTTCCATTGGTGGTTTTTTAGTACATCTTTGACCACTTAAGAAAACTAAGTGTAGCACTGATATAAAACACATTCCTATATGAAGCAGTATTTCAGTGCTCATAATCAATGTTTATTGTGTTGTTCCCCTCATGAAAAATATTGTACTTGTATACTTATCATTTTAAATGAGGAGTTTTAGAGCATTCTGTTTGGGCAATCTGTTGGAAACATATTTATGCAAGTATGGAGTAAACATCAGCATTTTACTGAAATGATTCTAGCAATGAGTTTAGTCTAAATAATATGACAAAATTTTCTTCTTGTAAAGTAAACTATTACTTAAAACATTTAGACAAAATAGCACCGAGTAGCATTATATAATCTATACAATATATCTGTATTTTCCAAGGCCCTAGACTATCATTTGAGAGCAAATTGAAGGAATTTCATATTTTGTTGAGAATGTGCCAGTGCTGCTTTGAATGAATTTTCAGAATTAAGACTATGGGTGTGTCTTTCAAAAGAAATTAAAGTGCACAGTGGCATAACCAGAGGGGGCAGGTGGGCAGCTTCCCTCCCCTCCCCCCCGGGAGTCTCCCCCCCCCCCCTTTGCCCTTTGTGAAATAGTGATTTTCTGCACACACGTCAATTTACAGTGAAAACAACATACGCCTAGATATTGTACTAACACATTTTAAAGGTGCTTGTTCAGATTTTTGTCTATCATGTTTTCTACTTGATATGCCTGACACTTTTATACGCTGACCAACAATTACCGTGGGAAACGAACTTGCGGTTTTGATGCTAGATGCGATAATGCATAGTGCAATGCCCTATTCACTACTATTATTGATGGTTAACCATAAAAACGGCAGTTTTTTGTCAATATCTTGTTAAGGAAATGGATTTGGAAGCTGAAGTTTCAGGACAATGAGAAAAACACAGCCTTTCATCTGATATCAAAATTGATACTACTTCCGGGTAAATCAGGGGGATCCAAAGACGGTCGGAACAAGCACCTTTAATACATGCTTGCCCCTTGAATTGTTGTGCCCCCCCAAAAAAAGCTGGTTATACCACTGAAAGTGTTACCAGTCGCACCAGTTGACCACTGAAAACCACTATAAAAAATCATCAAGAACAACACATCTAAGTAGTGATTTTTGATTGTGAAATCCAATATGTTACTCATGTTATTTAGACATTAAGAAAAACACAGTTTTGACACTTGATTTATTTAGACATTCCACTAGCTAGATCCTGTTATAAGCAAAAGAATAAATCACAGTGTCCCACAAACCATTGTCAGTTTACAAAAAATACACAATTCTTTCCGATAAAAATAGGACACATACATTACAAAAACTTATATGTTTCAGATGATTATAAAACTCATGTTCTTTTGAGGTGGGAGAGGGTGGGTTTGGTGCAGCAGGGTCTTCTGGCATCTTGCACCACTGTGGGCCCAGGTTTAAGTCTCGATTAAGCCTGCAATTTCATGTTTCAAATGTACATTTGGCTTAATTCATACTCTGCCTCATAGGTTACGTGTGCACCCTGGTGGTTAATTTCCACCTGGTACTAAAACTGGTCTAATAATGTAGTGTGATGTGAAACAAAGCATCTTCAAGACACTACGACACATACAACAGTGTTGATGTGTCGTATTGACTATACTGACACCACCTCCTCCTCCATAATATCATGAATAAGTTGGGATGTGCCACTCTATGAGGACTGGAGGTATGTGTCTCACAGATCAATGGTTGTATGTGGCACTGCTGTTGTGAGGTTTTAGACTGGTACAATGTAGGAATTGTATAGATAAAATGCTTGATCAAACCAATACAGGTGACTAAAATATTTTTTTTATTGTGTAAGATGTTCCAAACAATTAAAATGTTATACCTTTTATCTGTGGGAACAATAATTAAGAAGATACGGCAAAAAAACAGTTCCTTTGAATGCCTGACTTAACAGCCACCTTAAGATGAATAAGGTGTGCTATGCAGTCCCATTGTACATTCATGTTCCCTAACTTATGCATTTCAAGTGCTTAAGGCAAAAATCGGACCAAGTTTGGAATTTTGCCTCTCATGGTTGATGAACAATCTTTTGTTCTACGTAATCATATTTGAATAAAATAATAGCAAATGGAAAGCTTGTTTATGTGCCTTCAAAGGGATACCCAAACAACGACCCATGCATACTTTTTTTTTTTATCAAAATGCCCTTTAATGTTCTGAGTGTTACATTTTGGGGACAGCCTGTATATGGTCATATGTCATGACTGGGTACACTAAAGGGGATCTGTTACACTGCAACCTTTTTTTTCAGTTTTATTCCATTTAATTCTTACACTAATGACGATGTTGCAAAGAATTTGATGTCTAGTTATTGCTAGAAGCCTGCTTTTTAAGATAACCCTTTTCAGCCCTATGGTTTAGTGTTATGAGAGTTACGGTCGAAAACCTTCCGCTAGGTAACGGGGGATACTGTAGGGGGTGGGCGGGGGGGGGGCGGAGCCATGGACCTTACACACAAAATGGTGAAAATGGTCGCCTGATAAAGTTAAAAAAATAGAGAGTGAAACACTTGTGGGCCTCAATTTCACATACACACTGTCCTGAATGTAGGATCTACTCATTATCCAATCTAAGATTCCATTAATGTAAGATTAGTAAATTAGATTTTAATTAGGTACCGCTTTTGATCACTTTGGGAATGCGGCTTTCCTTTTGTAAAATATATCCCCAAAACCGCGGTAGCAACTTGGATTACTTTATTTTATTATCTTTATCATTCTCTTTCTTTTTAATCCACACATTGGTGTATCCCTTAAATAAAGGTATTAGCCGAATTTACCCAAAATTGGTTGTGGCATTTGGGTGGGACCTGTATGGACATGAGTTTGGAGACATTACGAGTATGTCAAGTCAAACAAGAAAGGTTGTATGCAACTAAGCATGATTTACATAATTTGGTTACAGAAAGAATGATTCATGAAAACAATACTGGTACTATATGTTTCAATACCTTGAAGACATTATGTGCTCAATTGCCGCTGATATCCGTGTATTTTTTGGCATTTTTTCGTTATGAAGTTCGTAAATGTCAAACATGTTTAGTAGCTATGGGAATTAAATTTCAACTTTTCTGACGTAAGAAAATGCCCCTTGTACACTGTTAGTTTACTATAGGTTTGTCATCTTTTGCGCTCAAATGGTAAATACAGGGCGACTGTATATTGCCTATTGTCCTATTGACCCTTTATAATACATGATCACCCTGTACATCTATACATGGATCCCCCTGTATACTTAATATTTGATCATAACGTTGGACAGAAACCCATATCCGATGTATTTCTCTTTGAGAAATATAGGATTAGTAAACTACGGAATAAAAAAAGTTAATCTCAAAATGACTTTTTTGGCAAAAAATCTAATGAATTTGGCCACCCTGTATTTTCAAAAACAAACAACATTAGTTACTCCTTATGATTTTTTGGAGGGCCTTTGTCACATCTTTCAAAATCCCATCTGTTTTGACCTGCTGCACATTTTTGGAAAAAAATTGACCAGGTATATTAAAATGACAAATCTGTAAATTTTCTGATGTTACAATACACCCTATAGAAATTTTTTAACCCTCTCTCTTTTGCCATATCTGACCCTCTTGTAGTAATGAGCTTTCCAAAAATGTATCCATTTTTTGTTACATGTAAGGAATAAAAGTTGGTTTGATGAGTAATACATTTGGTGCCTTTATGGTCTTTTGCAACTGTGTAAACTTTTTTGTACCCAATTCATGACATATGGCCATATGTCAGTTAACAGAAATTTTGCATGCAATAATTGCAGTGATGGCCCCACAACTGTGGTGTTATCTCATTTAATTGAAAATATCAAATGCCTCATTAATCTTGTAAATTGTCCAAAATGTATACAACAGCACATAACCTCATCATTTTCTCCATGGCATGTTTAAAGTTTAGTGATTAATTTGTGAAACTTATTTTGCTTGTGTGAATCAGTTAAAAAGTCACTCTCAACAACATAGTTGACTAACCCAATTTAGTCTGTAGAGTGGAGTAATGAATACTTTTCTTCAAAATATGTACATGAGCTAATTAATAGTAATTATATGGCAGTTGCTCTAATTACAGGTGCAACAAGAGATTTTGAGTCATCCATATTTTTCTTCTGTGCTATGTAGTGATTCCATATAGATTAGCGGCTCAATAGAATTTCCCTATACATTTTTATTTTGGTTACACAAATAACTTAAAATGAAAAACAAAGGTGATTTGTATAATTGCTTATATTTTCAATAGAAAACATAGGCTGCTTTCCTAGATACAAAATTAGAAATTTCACAATTTTTGTACTAAAGAAACAGTTCACAGCTAAAGCTTAATCGTTTCAGATTGGGATATTTTTTGATAAAACCTTTACACAGTGCCAAAATCAGAATTTCACATTTTTAGGGACACCTTTTTATTTGAACTCTCTGTTGCACCTTTAAAGACCATTGATAGATTGCTAGTGATTTATTACAGACCCTCTAAAATATTCTTTCAAAATATTTCTTTATAAGTGAATTTTTTAGCAAGATTAAGTTAAAATTTCACAACAATCCAGAGCGAAAGGGGAATACACTGATATTCACTTACATGTATATTTTTATTACATTCAATTGGTATTTGGCAAGACTTTTTGTGGTCTATTTTCAAGTTACCTTCCGAATTGCATACTCCAGTCTTTCTGTTCTATACGTTTGTATTAATGTTGACAAAAAGAGAACCAATTCTAGCAGTAGCATATTGTGTAAATGACCCACTCCAACACATTAGGTTCCAGATGCCCACATCTATCACTCACGTTGTACACCGAGTGCTAGTAACCCAGCTGCAAACTTGTCAACTGCTGTCAGCAGGATTAACCAATATTGATTATTGTGATTTATTTTTAAACCTTAATTTGAGAATGCAATATGTAATTTTCCGGAAGTTAAAAGTAAACATGGAACACCCATTAGTAGGGACAATTTTCCAACACTGGCAAAGAATTTTGAAGATGGTTTTCTATGGTCCAAAGAATGCTGAATTGATCTTTTTTGGCCAACCTCTGGAAAATTATGGGAATTTTGTAAAACAATGGAGACAAACTTATATATGATAATTTGAAATCATACCTAAATTGGTGTTTAAGTGTACATCAATACCTGGTCCTCATTAAAGTATTTAAAAAAAAAATACTCAAGTTACTTTTTCGTCGTTTTTTAATATGCAGTAAACCATTTTATGTACCGTATTATTAATGCCATAGGATCTGTATATAACAAGAATTCCATCTCCAGAAGTTATAACAAAGTTTGTGGATTTTCTATATGAAGGCTTTCCTTTTGAGCTTAGTTATTTCACACTTGTGTATTGAACGGCATTATGTATATGCAAAAACAACATATAAATGCTTGAAATTGAGTGTGGCCCTCATTGGGAAATCTGTGTCAGCCTTTAAGTGCTGCAAAGACAAATTAATGAATCTGGTTTAAGTTCACCTTTTTTAGTTTTTGAAAGCTGATCAAAGCACATAGGCCAAATGAGCTCATTAATATCACAAATCGTGATGACACATTGCATGTGTATTACTTGCATGCACCCTACCCACATACCAAGTTTCGTCCAATTAGGATTTGGATCTGGTTAGAAACTTCAACTTTTTTAATTAATGAGCCAATCAGAGCAAATATTCAAATGGATGCTATACCATGTCCATTCATAGATTTGAAATTAGAACTGACTCTTGGTGAACATTTCACATAGAAAATGGGTTACAATCATGAGAATAGCATGTTAATAACGTCATATTTACTGAATTTTTGTTTAAGATGAGGCAATTTTCCTCTTGTCTTACTTTAAAGTCAGTCTTCAATTATTTGTAATGGAATTTTCACATCAAATTCAGTTTGACTTCGTCTAAAAGTGGAATTAGATGAGATTATCATTACTCTCTTCAACTGAAGAGTGAAAAATCATTCTGAATTTCGAGTTATTTTAAGTTAACTCTAATCGAGTGGCTTTTAGCTCTAAAAGAGCGAGAACCTGCACCCGACACCTTCCACCTCACTCTCGTCACCAGAGCTCACTCTCTTAAGTAACCGCAGTGGCTCAAAATGCCACTATTTTTCGGAGTGAGCCCACTCTGAACTCTTATCAACCGGGTTTTAGCTCTAAAGATGAGAAAATGCTCACTCTTTTTTCGGAGTGAACTAATAGCCAATCGCCGCAAATCGCGTGATTAATTTCGAAAACTGGCGACGAGTTAAGGAGACCGTCAGCAAACGGTTGAACAAGTTGAAAATTAGTGAAGAAATCATAGATCTCACGGTGAGTATATTGTATGTGTCGGTCACAGTTTGCAAGCATTTACAAGACCAGTTGTGGAGAAGCATTAATTTATTTACTTATTATCACTCGTACATATGGTAGTCTGTGCCAGGCTAGGCTTACACAGGTACGAAACGCACAATCTTCATGTCACAGGGCATGGGCCATTCTCCCGAATCATCGCAATGATGCCCACAATATTTATTCATGTCACGATGGCTTGAATTATGACCTACACAACAATATACTCCCCAAACAAAACAAAATTCCTTAAAAATCACAACTCTATAAGAGTACTAGTTCACTCTAAAAGGGGTTATCCGTTCACTCTTCCTATGGTTATTTTTTCTATTCTTTATTTTGAGGGGATCTCACTCTAAAGATGCGTCACTCAGCTAGCTCTTTTTTCGAGTGAGATGTTCACTCTTTAGAGTGGTTTTTTCACTCTTCGTTTAAGAGAGTATGGAGTGTTGACAAATGTAAAACGGCAGTAAATAAGGCGAGCATGAATTCCCCTAAATTAGCATGTTTTGGAAACTCGCAAACAATTTTAGTTTGTTCGCTGGTGGTGAGCAACAAAACCCTAACCCTAAGCCAAATAGTACCAAAAATAAATTGTACATGTAGAACTTGAAGGGGGTACATATGCACTCTTTCACCCACTTCCAGTGTTTATTTTTGATTATTTTTTAGGTTATTTTCCTATTTGGCATCATTGAACCGTCACAATCACAAGAATTTGATAGCCCTTGCGGGACTAGACCCCGTGGGAGGGGGGGGTTTCTTCAAAATATGTCATTAGGCTAATTAATTAATTATATGGCAGTTGCTTCTAATTTAAAGTGCAACAAGATTTTTTGAGTCATCCATATTTTCTGTGATATGTAGTGATGCCATATAGATAGAGACTCAATAGATTCCTATACCTTTTATTTGGTTCACATAACTTAAATTAAAACAAAAGGTGATTTTATAATATGCTTTATATTTCAATAACAAATATTTTATTTTTTTTATTTTTTTTATACAAATTAGAAATTTCACAATTTTTGTACTAAAGAAACAGTTTTCATCTTAAATCCTTTCAGATGGGGATATTTTTGATAAACCTTTACAAACCAGTGCCAAAATCAGAATTTTCACATTTTTAGGGACACCTGTTATTTGAAATCTCTTGTTTGCACCTTTTAAAGACCATTGATAGATTGCTAGTATTTAATTACAGACCCTCTAAAATACTTTCCAAATATTCTTTATAAGTGAATTACATTTACAAAGAATACGTTAAATTTCACAACAATACAAGCGACAGGAATACACTGATATCACTTTACATGTTATTTTTATTACAAATTTCAAAATTGTACTTGGCAAGACGTTTTTTGTGTCTATTTTCAAGTCCTTCCGAAGTGCATACTCCAATTCTTCTGTTCTATAGGCGGGATTAATGTTGACAAGAAGAGAACCATTCTGAGTAGCATATTGTGTTGACCCCACTCCCACACATTAGGTGCCCAGATGCCCACTCTATCACCACGTTGTACACCGGACAAGTGGCTAGTAACCAGCTTCAAACGTGCACCTGTCAGCAGGATTAAACATATTGTTATTGTGGATTTATTTTAATCCTTAATTGAGAATGCAATATGTATGTTTCAGGAAAGGGTAAAAGTAAACATTGAACACCCATTAGTAGGGAACATTTTCTCCAACACTGGCAAAGAAGTTTTGAAGATGGTTCGATGTCAAGAATGCTGAATCTGATCTTTTTTGCCAACCTCTGGAATTATGGGAATTTTGTAAAACATGGATGACCAAACTTATATAGATAAATTTTTGAAATCATCCAAATTGTGTTTAATATGTACATCAATACATGGTCTCATTAAAAGGTAAAAATACTGCAAAGTTTAATTTTTTCGTTTTTTTATGCAGTAAACATTATGTACATATATTATGCCATAGGATACTGTGTATAACAAACTTCCAGATCCAAGTTTATAACACAAAGTTTTGATTTTCTAATGAAGGACTTCCTTGAGCTTAGTTTATTTCACAGTGCTTTAGTAATAATGGCCAGGCATTAATGTATTATGCAAAAACACTATATGTTTGAAATTGAGTGTGCCCTCCTTGGGAAATCTGTGTCAAGCCTTTAAGTGCGTAAATACAAATTATATTGAGATCCTGGTAAAGTTTCCACCTTTTTAGTTTACGTCGATCAAAGCAAATATGCAAATGAGCTCATTAAATATGCACCAAAAAAAAAAATAGTGATGACACACGCATGGGTATTACTGCATGCACCACTACCCACAACCAAGTTTTGTCACATTGGATATTGGATCTGGTAGAACTTCACCGTTTTATTAAGAGCCAATCAGAGCAAATATGCAAATGACGCATTAATATTCCTAAATAATGATTGACACCGTCATGGGCATTATTTGCATTCACCATTATCCACATTTAATTTGTCTCAAATTTGGATTTGGGATCTGGTAGAAATCACCTTTTCAGTAATGAGCCAATCATAGCCAAATATGCAAATTAGCTCATTAATATGCATAAATAATGATACCACAGTGCATGGGTATTACTTGTCATCCACACTACACACATACCAAGTTTTGTGTCAAATTTGGATATTTAAGTAATGTGCCAGTCAGTGCCAAATATGCAAATGAGCTACTAATGAGACACATGCACGTTTATATTCTTTGCATGCCTACTACCCAAATCAACCACGAATTTTTGTCAAATTTGGATATTGGGGATCCTGGTAGAAATTACCCTTTTAGTAATGAGCGAATCAGAGCATATATTCAAATGAGCTGATTAATATGCATGGCCTCCTACTGATGACACTTGGCAATGAGTATTACTTGCTACAACCCACATTACGGACAGACCAGAAACACTTTTGCTATGACAAAAACCCTGCCCTTTTGGGCCATGGGGATACAAATTGTAGTTTGTCTTGGTTCGGACCTTAAGTTAGGACAGCCCTATTAAACCAATAACACGTTTTTGAAGAGTGCCCCCAATTTTCAAAATTTGATAAGTTGTTTAGGTAATTAATCTAGTAAACTATACATCAAATGGTAACACTCAAGTGCATATTTGTCATAAAGGAAAGCGATTTTGTATGTCCAAATTGGATTCCCAACTGTATTATTTAATGGCAAACCTGGAAATACCAATGTTTCTGTAGTCCATTGTCAAAATAGACAGAAGGATCGTCAGCTCCGGAGGAAGTATTTTTTGGGGTGTGCAGACTTTTAAAAATGTGGACTTTGGTAAGTGGACCTTATCCTCCCCCCTTAAAATGGTCCTTTTTTGGACTTTTTGAACTTATCATCACCAAAAAGTGGAATTTGTCAAATCCCCTCTTAATTTTTGGACCTTTAAAAAAATCAGCAAAAAGTGGACCTTTGCCCCCTTTTGTAAAACTTGGTGGTAGGTGAGATATATTAAACTTTTTAACTTTTCACAGGTTGTGGAATCATAACAAGTCCCCTAATTATTAGGTGCGGGGATATTTGCCCACTTCTAATAGCTTCTAATATCATTGGACCCATCAAGTTTGAAGTAATTATAATATCTTCTTTTGCAAATGCATGAAAACAAGGTACTACAACACATGGGAATTCAGGATAGAAAAAATGAGCCCTGGGAGCCTCAGACGCAAAGTGCTTTCTCCCTAATATTTTATTCTAATGACTCCATTACTTTATCATCCAAGCCTTCTCCTTAACTGGAAATCACATCTTTGTTCAGAATGGTACCAATAGAACCAAATGAAATCTGACACTTTGTTCATACTTAAGATGCCATCCCCAGTGGATGCGTGGGCAGAGTGTCAACTTGGTCTCTGTGTTCAACAGCCCATAACTTTTTCAATACGCAAGACTGATTCAGGATGTTGGGGTACAAAAAAAAAATTGATCTGAGTAAATTTTTTTGAAATTAAGAATCTGAACTTGGTGTTAACATTTCAATAGAAAATGGTACAATCAATGATATACATGTTAATCAACGTCATGATTTACTGATTTTTTTTTAAGATGAGGCATATTTTCCTCTTGTTTACTTTAAATTCATCTTCATAATTTGTTAAGGGGATTTCACATCAAATTCAGGTTTGACTTCTTCAAAAAGTGGATTAGATGAGGATAATCATACTCTCTTAAAATGAAAGAGTAAAAATCCTCTGAATTTCGAGTTATTTTAAATAACTCTAATCGAGTGGCTTTTAGCTCTAAAGAGCGAGAAAATGCAACCCGACAACTTCACAAATCGCGGTCAACAGAGCTCACTCTCTTTAAAGTACCGATGGCTCAAAATGCCACTCTCTTCGGAGTGTAAGCCCCTCCTGACTCTTACAACCGGGTTTTAAAGCTCTAAAGAGTGAGAAAATGCTCACTCTTTTTTCGGAGTGAACTAATAGCCAATCCGAAACGCCGCAAATCCGTGATATTTTTCGAACAACATGGCTGACGAGTTAAGTGAGACGTCAGCAAACGGTTGAACGAAGTTTAATTAGTGAAGACATCATAAATATCTCACGGGTGAGTCATATGGTAATGTGTCGGTCACAGTTTCCTAATACATTTAAAGACAAAGTTTTGGAGAACGCATTAAAAGTTATTTACTGTATTATCACTCGTACATAAGGTAGTCTGCGGCCAGGCTAGGCTTACACAGGTACGAAACGCACATCATGCATTCCACGGGCATGCATTCTCACTGAATCTGCCAATGATGCTCCAACAATATTTATTCAATGTCACGATGCTATGAATATGACCTACACATACAACATACTCCCAAACAAACAAAATTCATACAGAATACAACTCTATAAGAGTGACTTAGTTCACTCTAAAAAGGGGTTATCAGTTCACTCTTTCATTAGAGTTATTTGTTCACTCTTTATTTGGTGGACTCACTCTAAAGAGGCGGTCCTCAGCTGGCTCTTTTTTCGAGGTGGGGGGGGGGGGGGGGGGGGGGGGAAAAAAAGATTTCACTCTTTTAAGTGGTTTTTCACTCTTTAGTTTTAAGAGAGTATGGCTTGATCAAATGTAAAACGGAAGTAAATAAGGCGAGCATGAATTCCCCTAAATTATCGATGTTTTGGAGAAACTCTAAAAACCATTTTTAGTTGTGTTCGCTGTGGTGAGCCAAACCCTAACCCTAAGGCTCAAATAAAAAAAGAAATTGTTACATGTATAACTTTGAAGGGGGTCATATGCAACTCTTTACACACTCAGAGGTATTTTGCTGATTATGTTTAGGTTAATTTTCCCATTTGCATCAATGAACCAGTCACAATCACAAGAATTTGATAGCCCTTGCGGGACTAGAACCCCTGGGGGGGGGGGGGGTTTCTCCAGTTTTGTTGGGTACCCATGCTTCGTTTCAGGGTTCGGAAGTGACCCTAACGGGAACCAATTTTCAGTGAAAATATGCCCCTAACGGGACCAGTATTCAGTTAAAATACACCCGTTTTCGGTGAAAATTACCCCTAACGGGACCAATTTGCGTTAAAATTATACCCCCTAGCGGGACTGCTTTTCAAAACGTGATAAAAAATCTTCACCTTTTAAAGAAACCATATAATTGACAAATAACACTTGTACTACTGTAATAAAATTCCACACTGCAGGGTTTATTTTACTGATGTTAAAGTTAATGTTCCCTATGTTTTTTTCAATGAGCCCAGTCCACAATCTTATCTGAATTTGATACCCCTGCGGGACTATAACTTGATTTATTGTGAATTTGATATCCCACTGATACCCCTAGCGGTAGTCCCGCTTTGCAGCTAGTCCTCTTTTTTTTGGAACGGCATGGGTACCCGACCAAACCCAGACCCCCCCCCCCCCCCCGGACTAGAACTTGATCATTGTGAATTTGACAAGTAAAGTAGTTCCGCATATGCAGCTAGTCCATCTTTTTTCAGATCCAAGATCCCCCCCCAACCACAGAAAAGACACACACACAGTACCAATGTTTACCACAGATACACACACACATTTACATAATCCTATACTGTTTCCTCTCAGGCTTGCAGACAACACAAACATTAAATGGATTGATATCAGCCGGGTACCTCTGAAAATGAGACTTAGTCATTTGGAGATTCAGCAAATTTTGGGCAGAGGGCTCCTCCAGCCCTCCTATACAGTGGCGTAGCCAGAGGGGGCAAGGGGGCCATGCCTCTCCTCCCAATATTTGATTTTGTCGGTTAAAGGAGATCATCATGCTACGCTTTGCCTATTGTTCTCGCTGGGTTGATGGGAGCGGCCATGTTACCAACAAATGAAGCAGGTGTGTGATGGAATGTTAGAATATTAAGTGGATTATATAGTGTGTCTCACAAAATGTTTTTAAAAAGGGGACTAAATGTCAACCGATACGCTATTCAGCATGTAATGCTCCAGTAGAGCCATTCAGAGCCCCTCAATGTCACATGCTATACAATTACTTGAAATTCCCCGCATAAAATCAATTGAGACCTTCAATGCGTACCTTGGAATGACACTATTTTGCAATCTGGCCAGCTGAACGGTGAAGTGGACAGGTGGCTCTACTCTTCAGGGGATACTGTAGTAAAATCTTTACATCCGAAGGAGGCCTACTCGTTATTTGTATTGAGGTTTTATCTGTGAAGTATATAGTTACTTCTTTGTTGGAATATAATGACTGCAGATGTGCGTCGATTCAAAGGCATACAAACCTATTAGACATGTTATATACTCAAAAGTAAATTACTTTGTTTTGACAATCATCATGGGACAAACTATAGACATGACGTAGCATTGGCCGCGGGATGGCCGAAACGTCACTATTGCCGTGATATTATTGGCAACATGGATGTGCCCATCAGTTCCCGATTTCATTTTTGTGTTCTAATTAGCTAACTCATTTATTGTAATATCACCAATGTTGAGAATCGTTTCAACATAATTTATCACATATGTAAACTAAAAATTAGCGTGTTATGTCCCTTTAAAGCAATAATGGCACATTTTTTGAAGAGCGCCCCCAATTTTAAAAATATGATATTTTGGCACAGTTACGTTGGCGATTGTCTAGGAAACTATACCTGCGAACGAGAATGCTAAAAAATGCGTATTTATCATAAAATAAGCGATTTTGTAATAAGAATTTGGATCCCAGATTGGACTTAACGGCAGAGCTGGAAATGCTACGATTATGTCAGTCCATGATGAAATAGTGCCACCTCGAGAAAATAACCTCTAAATTGATTTGCCTGAACCAATAAAACAACTAATGGATGTGCGTAGACACGTACATGGCGCTATTTCCCGGCTATTTCACATTGGAAGGCTGTTTCCAGCAGCCATTGAATTATTATCGGGATCCCGATAATAATTATTCTAATTACAAAATTCCTTCGTTTGTGAGACACAGACATTTTCGAGATTAACCATTCACAGGTATGGTTTACTAGCCAGTTACCAATGCAACCGTGAAAATCTCAAATTTTTTTGAAAAATTGGGGGCGCTCTTCAAAAAAATGTGCTAATATTGCTTTAAGAAGAGCCTGTCAGTTCACTTGAAAAATTCAGGTCATGGCCTTTGCAGGCCAGATTGCCGGCAAAGTATAAGTTTAAAGTTCAATGGTCAGCGTGCGACAAGTAAATTTTACAAAATCGTGCAAGAATTAGCCCTCAGAAGGCATTTAAAGGGTATAAACCCCTAAATTTTTGGACCTCACCAGGGGCCCTAAGGCAGTCCAGGGGGGCCCTAAGGCAGGCCCCTGGACCACTCCAGTTTTGTCAGTTCAGATGCAATGCTCCCCCCCCCATATCAAAATTCTAGCTACACCACTGCTCCTATATATAAATAAAACTTCCTTATTTATGCACCTTATTTTTTAATTGAGCAAATGTACATCTCTTCTTATCTTTGCAGAAGATTACTGCTTCTCGATCTGGATACTTCTCAGTTGTCTCATCCAAAAATTCACCAATAGTCTTGCCTATGAGGGGATGCTGACCAATGCGGTGTACGTAACTCTGGCTATACCTCTGTACATCTCTGCTATTCCACAGAGTACTGCAAATTGACAAAAAGTTAAATGTATAGTAAGTTAGATATAATCAAGTGGCAATGATTAGAGGGCAGATGGGATGGATATAAACAGTTCAAAAGAAATAATTCCCCCCCCCCCTACAAAGGTACATTTTTTCTGGACAAGTTACACACAAAAGTTAACCTTCTCCCTAAAATGATGTCATTATTTTATTAAATTTGATGACAAATTAAAAATGTCACTTTCTTGCATAGGGATTTAAAGGCACTATCAGTGATTTGCTAAATCAAAAATTAAAAAAAAATCAAAAATCAGATTATTGCATGTCTGTAACAAGTAAGGGTATCCTAACATACCCAACAAGTGGTAAGACCGATTGCAACCTAATAAGGACAAAATCAGATATTTCAGTCACTACTGTCTGTACGGACACTTACTGCAACACGTAATTGAATGGAGATTCATATCTTTGAGTACTGCTGTTTTCTTCCTTTTCTATCAATTTTTCAGTTGCAAAAAATAACTTAAGTTACTCCTGCAAGTTTCAAATATTTTGACTCTTTTAGTTGAATCACTGTCTTTAACAATCGAGAAAATCCCAGAAACAGAAGTACCAACATATCTAGTACAACACGACTATAACGGACACTTGATTTTGGTAGCAATGGATAGCTATATGGCCATTTTCTTTCCATCGCTACCAAAACTGTCAACTTCCAGTAGAATAGGGAAAAATTCCTTTTTTCACCAAAAAATTTTGGAATATACGATTTCCCCACTTTTTTGCTCTACTTGATGGGAAATGAGATCGTTTTATTATACACTCAGAGCATTTTAGTGTTACAGTGCTTTGAGTCAGTAATATTACAAAATGTCAATTTTCCACCCTAAGGCTATAACCAAGACTTATACTTTCCTCAACTTTTGACGTCATAGTGACGTCATAAATGGGAATGTTGATACTAATTTTGATACCTATGGAAAGAAGAAACTCCAAAGCTATCCTGTTGTACCATATTTATGGGAATCAGATGTTCAGTAACGAAAATTATAGGGGGTGGCAGCCACCCTCTTCGGGAGTTTTGTTACAAAAATGGCTCAGGTAGACGAAGATTAACCACATTGTTTTTTGCTTGGGTGACTCTAATTTACTGAATTTCATAGAAAATTGAAAAAAAAAATAAAAATACACCGGTCCTCGGACCGCTTGTGTCGCCTGCCGTCGCGGTTTGTGAATGATAGGCCTCACATGACCTTTGACCTTGATATGTGACCTTTCACCTCATAATTGCATGTAAACTCCATAAACCAAGTTTGGTTCCAATTGAACTTCAACTTTTCAAATGAGGTCAAATTTACATTTTCAGCCTATTTTACAACACAATTTGACCTCACATAATCTTTAACCTTGGTATGTGACCTTTGACCTCATGAAGAAATGAGGGATCCCATGTTGCACCTATGACTCAATTTTGGTTCCAATTGAACTAATTTTACATTTTCAGCCTATTTTACAACTTGACCTCACATGACCTTTGACCTTGGTATGTGACCTTTGACCTCATCAACAAATGAGGGATCCCATGTTGCACCTATGATTCAAGTTTGGTTCCAATTGAACTTCAACTTTTTAAATGAGGTCAATTTTACATTTTCAGCCTATTTTACAACTTGACCTCACATGACCTTTGACCTTGGTATGTGACCTTTGACCTCATCAAAAAATGGGGGATGCCATGTTGCACCTGTGCTCCAAGTTTGGTTTAAATCCATCAAAGTATAAGGATATTACAGGCAAATGTTAACCCTTTTTTTACGACAGACAACAGACATCAACAACAACAACAGACATCAACAACAGTGGACAAAGTGATCCCTATGTGTCTTCCTGCCTTAGGGCAGGCGACACAAAAGCAGGCAAACACAAAAAACATTAAATGCATGTTTACATTTTGGGGAAATTAATTGAAGTGAGAAAAGAATCTTTAAAAAATCTTTAAAACTTGATTTTCTTGATTGTTAAAGCCCTATGCATCAAATAAAAGATGTCATTTTAGGGGAAGGTTAACTGTTGTGTGAAATTTTTTTGCACATTAAATGTATAACATTCCAGTGTACAATTTACATTTTTGTAACAGGTTAAGGAGCATAACTTTTCCAGAAAAATGTGCCTTTGTTGGGGGGGGCTTATTTGTTTAACTATTCTTTATCTAGGTTTAATTTCCCTGATTGGAATCACACCACTATAACTCCCCATAGACTTGTGTACAAAATGACCTCTCACCAAACGTCAATTTCTCGGCTATAAAGCGACTGGTTATTTCAAAACTGGATTTTTTGGAAGATTAGGACCATCCATAGCTCTTCAACAAAAATGAAAAAGTCATATGATGAAGGCTGATTTTTTTGAGTTACAGAGCATCGAAAAATGTGCATGTTTTCAAAACATCCACGCCTAGTTGAATGTTACTAGATATTAAAATTGCACAGTTTCCCCAAAACCCTCAGAAATTATACAAAAATGGTACAGACAAAATCTTTACCACCCAAATGGTTTGTTACTAGTCCACACATTATGATTAATTTCAAATTTCATTTAAAGACACAACTTATCAACATTTTGTGACTCTTCATTTAGGCAAGGGCCATATTTGGGACGCCAACACTGTCTCAGCACTGACGTCGTCTGCTACACCTAGTTTATTTAGTGGTGTGATTCCGATTAGTGTATCACTTCACTATATTTCAATAATCACTCAAATCAACCTTTATAAAAAGTGCAACAAGAGATTTGAGGCACCCAAATATTGTGTCATAATAGCAATTTCATATAGATGAGACACTCAATAGATTTCTTACCTTGCATTTGGCTACAGGAATGTCTTAAAGGAAAGTAAAAAAGGTGATTTTGATTTGCTTATATTTCAATATAAAACATACGCAAAATTTTGTACTTGCTTCTATACGAAATCAGAAATTTCACAATTTTTGTACCAAAGAAACATTTCCCAGCTTAAAGGGGGATGGCCAAATTTAAGGATATAAAGTTTTCATCTTGATAATTGGCCTTCACCCCAAAACCCCATCTGTAAAGTTTTGTGCCGACATTTCAATTTGTGTTGCTGTGAGTGTTAAAAAACGTGATTTTGTAATCCCCATAGAGTACTCTCTGAAATATTGGTTGACCAAAATGGGGCACATTTTTGCTCATAACTTCCAAACCAAATATCCTTTTGCCCTAAGATTTCAAAATGAGAAAAATAGTAGGCCTAGCCTTTTTCTGATACCAAAATTTTGACCACTTCCAGTAAATTCTGGGGCTTTTGCGGATGAGGCTATAAGTGATCAGACCATGGCCCAGGTCAAAATTCCATTTGATTTCAGTTGAACTGGTTTCAACTGGAACCAGTTGAAATCCAGTTGATCCCAGTTGAATATCCAGTTGAATCAGTTGATTCCATGACGGAAAATGGAACAATTTTCAACAAGGTTTTTACTGACCAGTTGAACTCAGTTAAGACCTGTTACAAACAGTTAAAAACAGTTGAAACCAGTTAGTTCCGTCACAGAAAATGGAACAACTTTCAACTGGGATCAACTGGAATTTTGACCTGGGGGACCTTTAATCCTTTCAGATGGGGATATTTTTTATGAAAAGTTTTACATCAGGGCAAAAACCAGTACTTTTGATTTTTTAGAACACCTGTTATGTGAAATCTCTCGTTGCACCTTTAACCCCTAGGATCTACTGGCTGATTTTATCGCACGGTCGGCTTAGGCCGACCGTGCATTGGTTTCGTTTTTACCCCGGAAGTAATATCTTCAAGAATTTTCCCCATAGGATTGCATGGACAAACCAACTACAGGGGTGCTTTTCTAGAAGTTAGATTGATAAACTGTTTGATTAGATTTAGATGAAAAAGATTTGTATTATAGATCCGTATAGATCCAAAGATCAAAGTCGCGAGTGTACATTGTTGTTATTGTTCTTCAAGATTTCCAAAGATTCAAGACGTGTGTTTACAAATTATGAACTTTTTCATTAGTTTTAGCGTGCGGAAAATATGTTGGCCCGAGATATCAATGTTCTCGAAACCATACAAGTACCACACCCCGATATACTGGACCACACACCACAACCCTATCATAACCACCCCAACCACAACCCATAACCCCCCCCGGACCACACAACCCCCTAACCCCATACCACATCCCTAACCCCCATACCAACCTCATACCCCCAAACCATGCCACGGACCACCCTCAACACCCCGCCACACCCCAAAACCCCAACCCTTAAGGCAACAACCAACTTCCAAGACCACACCCCCATATCCCCAGACCACACCCCATATCACCAGACCACACCCCATACCTCCGGACCGACACCTCCATCCCCCCGGACCACAAACCCACATACCCTACCCCGACCACACCCCCAACCACAATCCCCATACCCATACCCAAGACTACACCCCATCCCTGGAGTGGACCACACCATCAGATAACCCCCCTAACCCCCACCCCCCCCCCCCCGACCCCACCCCATACCCCTTACCACACCCCCCCACCCCTCCCCATACCCATATCCCAAACTAAAAGAATACATAAAAAGAACTTAATACACCCCATTCCCTGGTAGTGGACAACACACCCCCTACCCACAGACCACACACACCCCATAGACCCCTGGTACGTACCACCCACAAACCACGACCTCCCAACATACCCACATACCACACACACCCCTTATACCCTGGGCAACACCCATACTTCCAAGACCACCAACCCTATCCCCATACCAACCTCATACAACTTACCACACAAAACACCCTCACAAGGATTGTCAGCGCACAAATGCAATAACCCCCTACACAACGAAACACCCCCTACCCCTGAGGCCACACCCCCTCCGGACCGAGAACTCCATACCTCCGGCCCACACCCCATACCCCCTCCCACCCGTCTCCCCCAGTGAGGGGAGAACCCCGACCCGCCTCCCCGCTCCCAGCACCGATTCCTGAGCCGCCCAGCCCACCCAGGACCTCCCACCGCCCCTCGTCCCCGCCCTCCAATCCCGTCCTCCCCTGCCCCTCGTGGGCCGCCGCCCCCCTCCCGCTTGCCGCCCCCAGGTCCCCCCCCGCCCCATTACCCGCTCTCTGCCGCGTAAGCCACACCTCCATATGGCCCGGACCACACACCTCCAATACCCAGACCACACCTACATACCCCGACCACAACCCCATCCCCAGACCACTCCCCATATACCCCCATACCACAGCCCCATAATGACCCTTACCACCCCAAACCCCCAACCCTACCCCCTAACCACACCCCTCCCTACCATCCACACACACCCCCGTAACCGCCAGCCCACCCCCCCCCACCCACCCCCACAACCTGGTCAGACAACACCCATCCTTCCCAAGTACCACACTCTCATATCCCCAGACACACCCCTATCACTGGACCACACCCTCACAAGTGTCCGCCCTATGTATACCACACGACCACACCCCTACCCCCCGCCACACCCCTACGGACCACACCTCCAATACTCCCGGACCACACCTCCAAAACCCCCAGACCACACCTCCAATAACCCCCAACCACCCTCCATACCCTAGAACCAGACCGACACCCCAACTCCAAAACCACTTACCCCATCCCCCCATACCCACCCCATCCCCCCGGACCCCATCCCATACCCCCTACCTACGACCACACACCACCCAACCCATACCCCTGACTCACACCCACAACACCCCCGAGTCCCCCTCGACAGGATGACCCAGTCCCAACCCCATACTTCCACGACCCAGCACCGCAGGTATCCCGCAACGCTACACCCCTAAGCTCCCTGGACCAGCACCTCGCTATTGTCATCCCTATGCATACCCCCCCACCACACCCCATACCCCCGAATCACACTCCCTACGGACCACTTCTCCATACCGCGGATCCACACAACCCCTATCCCCCACCAAACCCCTTATATGAACCCCCCGACCACACCCCTATAACCCCCGACCCCCCCCCACCCCCAGACCCCGACGACATCTACTGTATACCCCCTAACCCCACCCATACCCCCCAGACCACACCCCAAATCGAAATCAGGTTCGCGCCCACCAAGTTTCATGCAGCCCTGTTGTGACGTTACAGAGTCTCCAGAATATTTGTTCACAAAAAGTGTCAATGAAATCATGAAAATAGAGGGTCAATAATGCTAATTATCAACTTAGGTTACTTAAGATTCAATAATGTTGTAAATTGAATTAGTTCGAGAATCTGTTGCCCCGCACCCTTCCACCTAGTTTCAGCATCAGCCCTGTTGACATACAGAACTCCAGATAATTTGTTCAACAAGTGTCATGACATCATAAATTAGGTCCAATATGCGGAATTATTTGCAATATTAATGTACTCATAAGGCATATATACTTTATCAATTGAATAAGTTTGAGAACCTGTAGTTTCAGCCCTGTGTGACATACAGATCTCCAAATATTTGTTCACAAGAAAAGCTCAAAACACACCGGCCGCAGAGCTGCAGACGCGCGACGCAACCAACCACACGGATCATGCTGCCATAAGTCTTTCCTATCGGACGACCTAAAAATAACATCTATTCCATTGTTACAACATCGTATTAAATGGAAATAAAGCACTCATAGGAAGACACCTATCCATGCAAGGTTTCTCGAACCACAAGGTCGTGCGCCTGCTTTCGCAATAGCTGTGAGACAAATAGCAGCACACACCAATTGCAACTGTAGCAAGTTAAGGGTTCCCAAGAAGGTGTGCAAGCAGATACAGTGGGGGATTGCAGGTATCCCCCCTCCCCCCAACAACCCACCCCCCTCCCCACTCCGAAGAACCCCCACCGGGACCCTATTCAACACGACCCCTCAATAACCCCCCACCACCGTCCCCCCACCACCCTGCTCCCCACCCCCCACAAACACAGACCCCACGTCCCCTCCCCCGCCCCCTTGCCCCCCACCGCCACGCCCGATTCCTCCCCCCACCCCCACGGAACCCCCAAGCCCCCCACCCCCTTCCTCCGCCACCCCACAACCCCCACAGGACCCCCTGCCCTCCGCACCCCTCCACCCCCGCCACCCTCACCAAACCTTCCCTCAACATCGCAGCCCACACCCTCCTCCCACACCCCACACCGCTATCACCACACCCGTCGCCCCTCAACACACCACAGCCGAAAACCAGGGGAGGGCAACCGCCCGCTCCCCCCCCCCCGCCCCCCTCGCAACACCGCACGCGGGGTAGTCCCTCCCGCACCTGGGCCCTCCCCACGCCGGCCCGCCACCTGCCGCACACCAAGCGCGTGCCCCCCCACGGCTGCCGGCCCCCCCGACCCACCCCCCCTGGCCTACGTTGCGCGACACCGTGGCTCCCAACACGTTCGTCCGCACCACCCCATCCCGTCCCCAACACCCCACCCCCTCGCCCAACACCACCCACGGCCGACCCCACCCCCATCCCCAACACCCCGCAACCCCCCACCCACCCCCTCCCACCCCCCGCCACTCCTCCTCCTCCCCAACCACTTGATTTGCAACCCCCACCCTTCCTCACCAACCCCAAAGTACACCCCCCGACCGAACCAACCGGCACCCCTGTCAGCTCCCACCGCCGTCCCCCACAACCACACATCAACAACCCCCTCCCCACCACACCTCAACACCCCCACACAACCCCTCTACCAACCCCCCTCAACACCCCACATACCCGTCACCACCCCCACCAACCCTCACCAACACCACCTCAACACACCACAAAATCACGCCTTCTCCCACCCACCGCGCTTCAGACAGCCCACCAACCGGCCACCACCCCCGATCCCCAAACCACGCTTACCCACTTCAGACAACACTCCCCACTATCTCCCCTCCCCCAACACGTCCACCACCATCCCTTCCATCATCACTCCACACCACTGCGCTCCCCCACCCTCCCCTACACCCGCCCCTGCCGCTGCCCCCCCACCCCCCACCCCTCCCCAACCTCCCCCCCCGTACGCCCCCCCCTCTCCCCTCCACCTCCTTCCCCTCCCCCCGCACAACACCCCTGGACTCCCCCCCACGCCCCCTCTCCGTCCCCCCACCCGCCCGCCCGCCCCCCCGCCCCCCCTCCCCCACCACCTCCCCCGCCCAGCCCCCGGCCGCCACACCCCCCCCCCCCCGCCGCCCCGCCGCCGTCGCCCCCGCCCGGGGCTCCGCCGCCGCTCTCCCCCCCCTCGCCTCCCCCCCCCCCGTGCCACCCCCCGCCCCCACGTGACCCCTCGCGGTCCCCGTACGGCCGCTGCCCTCGCATACCACCTTCCCCCCCCTCGCCAGACACCGGACTAACAACCACCACCACGCCCCTCCCCAACACCGACGCCCTTGAACCCCCCACCCCCTCTGCCCCAACACACCCCTCACATCCCACCCCCACCCGCCCTCCCCACCAACCCCCGCAACACAAACCCCAGGGCCCCACCCCGCTCCCCAACTCCCTTCACTGTAACCCCACCCCCCACCCCAACACCCCCTCAACACCCTAACCCCTACCGTACCCGACCCCCCTCCTCCCCACACGCAGCACACCTAACCTAACACCCACCCACTCCACCACGACCCCTCCACGATCCGCCACCCCCTCCCCAACACGCCACCGCCCCTCAACACCCCCCCACCCCTCCCCAACACAACAAACCTCAAAACCAACCCCACTCCGGCAACCAACCCTCCCCAACACCGCGCAACACCCCTCCCCAACACCACTGCAACAACCAACCCCCTCCCCAACACCCCTCACAAACACCCCACCCCCCCTCCCCACACAACTACCACACCACTAACACCCCACTCCCCACCCCCTCTAACACAAACACATCGACAAACCTGCAACAACGCCTACCCCACCCCCTCCTCCACCCCCCTGCCCGCCACCCCGTGCCCAACATCCCACCAGTCCCCAGCGGCCTCCACCGCCCGCTGAATCCCCCCACCCGCGCCCGCCATTCCACCCCCCCATCGTGCCCTCCTCCCCCCCCCGCCCAGCTCCCCTGAGTCCCCGGCCCTTCCCCCACACTCGCTTCCCCCCCGCGTGCCCCAGCCCCTCCCCAACCCCCCGCCCCCCCCCCCCAACGCGCGTACAATCGCCCCCGCCTTGTCACCCCCCCCCCCCCCCCCACGGGTCCCCCCCCCCGCCCCCGTGGACCCCAATCCCCCCCGGACACCCTCCGCCCCGCCCCCCCCTCCCCCCCCCGCTCCCCACCCCGCCACCCGGCCGCACCCTCGCCCCGCCCCCCCCTCCACCGCCGGAGAGGACCTTCCCCCTAGAGACCCCCCACCCGCCCTACCCCCCGACTCCTACGCCCCAGTCGGCGAGCGCCCAGAGCAGCCTAGGGGCCCACTCCACACTATCACCCGGGAGCGACCGCTAGGACCCTCCCCACCCCCCTCACACCCCCTGCCCTCCCTTCGCCCCCCTCCCCCCCCCCCTCTCCCCCCCCCCCCCCCCTACTTCCGCCTTTCGCACCCCCCTCCCTCGTTCACCTCTCCATTTCCGTTTTTCAGCTATACAGCACTGTGCCATCTTTACTAAATAGGTCAAGTTGTAACACAAAATGCCCCTTTTAATTGGCCCACTTCACTTTGACCTAATTTGATTAGGTCTCTGTTTTTGGGTACACCACCAAAATCACACACAGCCAAAATGCAATAAACACATGCTGACCTAATTTATATTGTAAGGTACCAAACTCCTGAATCAAATTCTTTTGAAGGGGGAGATTCAACCACTGACCATATTTACCAACCTGAGAAAATTTGTGAAGGACCAGGCATTTAGCGCATTAGTTTTTGCAATTTTAAAATAATCAAAGAATGCCCCTTTAAGTGGCCGACTGCATTTTTGACCACAATTATGATCCACACAAAATATGTTAACCTATAGTATTCTCATGGCAGCGAAGGAATTTTGCATATCCATGTCCATTTAACGATACGCATTACTCATATTTAATTAGATCAATTGCATCAAACAATCCCCCTTTAATTGATCCACGTTACACTTGACCGCAATTGTGATTCATACAAAAAGATGTTACTGCATAGAAGTCTCATGTAGCGGGAATTTTGCATAATCCATGTAAAGCATTTCCGTGATAACCGCCAAATATGCATTTATAGATCATTGTTCAAAAAATGATGGGCCCACATGCCTTTACCCATTATGATTCGACCCCAAAATAATGCATGGCATAGTTTTCCTTTCATGAAGCGAAGGAATTTGCCTATCCGATGTACGGTTTTTCAGAGATACATTAATTAACGCATATTTAAAGCTCATTTTATACCTAAGAAGAAGCCGCCTGTATCACACACGTTTCAAATTGTCAAAAAGATTCGTGCACCATGATAGGCTTCCCTGCCGTGAAAGAATTTTCCTTATCCAATGTACCGTTTTCAAATTATAGTCAATTACGCTTTTTTTTTTTCATATTAATTGCTCATTTGCATACTTCATTTGCCCGAAATAAGCCACAAATCTACTCAAGTCAAACTCTCCAGCCTCCGTCCCCTTCCACCAAGTTACAAACTCATCATAAAAACGCCTTAGCGGAACTCCAGAAAACCTGTACACAAGCCGTGCGGGAAAATTTTTCGTTATTATGCAAATAGTACGTAATCTTTGCATCTTTTATGCCCAAAGCTAGATTATCAGTCGAGAACGTCGTGGAGCCCCCGTCTTCTGTCCACCATGTGACATCATCATAGCCCTGCTGAACTCCAATCAAATCGTACACAACCCTGACACGGACGTCCACACAATCAGCATTACAGACAGACCGACAGACAGACCAACAGACGGACAGACAGACACAGACAGAAAAGTGATATTACTAAGTCTATTCTCTGCCGAACACAGTTCAGGCAAGACAAAAACTATGGTCAACCATTGTATCAACAAATGACCCATTCATATTATAAATACATCTATTCCATTGTTACCACATCTCATTAACCTACTCTATGAAACCTATAAAACTATATCATGCTTCTTTATTCTTTGCAAAACCAGCCTTGCATTTCCTTCCAAATATTTTCAATCACCATTTTCACAAACCAACCATTTACTCCATTTATAATTTTTAGAATCAATATGTGCAATTAATTACACAAAAATCAAACCTTATTTTTCATGCACTGTATTAAAAAGCCTAAGTCAATGGCACAAAAGATTTCAAACTGCCAAAAAAAACATCATTGCATAATCGATTGACCATGCCATTCCTTTTTAAAGAATTGTTATTGGTTTAACATTGGGTTCATGCTCAAGACATGGGTAAGAACAAGCCTACAGGTTGTACAGATATAGGGACCATGCCCCAATCACAGATACTGTCAAAAAGATATTCTGGAAATTGTCGCCTTTTGCCCCGTTCTCTTTGTAAGGCACAAACTCAAAACAGCAAATAGTCCCATGTTGGCGTTATTTACTGTCTTGGGCCAGAGCAAAACTGCATTCAGTCTCTCGAAACACTCTTTTTGCAGAGCACAGTTCTGTGAAGATTTTCAATTTTACTGAATGTCCGTTCCTTCCTTCATTTGGCCGGCCTCGATACCTGAGAATTAGATATCAGCTGTCAAGAGGGATCATACACTATACAAATTGGAAAACGGCTTTGAAACATAACCTGTCCCTCAGCCCGGTACTGTCACTCTTCTTACTGTTAGGAGTCTCATGAAAAGTCATAAAAACAACCCCCTCCGTTTTTTTTGCATTTTTTGGTTTAAAAAACAAACCTTTTTTAACGTACCTATACTACACAAGCCCGCGATGAATGAGTAGGGTCCAGTTCAGGGTGGAAATGCTCACAAACAGGCCATGTATGCTGAAATTATGAAACATGTAACGCCATAATGGCAGGCGCGTAACCAGACCTAAGCATCCGGGGGGCAAACCAAGAATTTCGGCCCATTTTTTTCCCAGGCTCGATTCCTCGCCGGTTAGACCCATATTTTTTTTCCCACCGGTTCGAAATCTGAAGAGTGGGGGGGGGGGGGGTGGGGCCCACTCTTCGTACCTGATCACCCCACAACAACAACTATTATTATCCTTCCCCTTTTCTTAGCTCTTTTCCCTTCTTTTTTTCCCCTTCTTATCTCTTTTCCCTTCTCCTTCCCCTTTTCTTCTCTCTTTTCCCTTTCCTTCCCTTTCTTCTCTTTCTTCCCCCTTCTTTTTTTTCTCTCTTCTCCCCTTCTTCCTCTCGTCCCCCTTTTTTAACTTCTCCGTCCCCATTTTATTGTCCGGGGGGAGGGGCCGTCTGCCCCACCCCCCTGGCCCCCCCCCAGCCCCCCGCTGTGTACGCCACTTCATACAGTCACATCATTCCTCCACTGTCTTGATCGAGTACACGTCCTATCCCAATTTAGATCCCTGAGTACAACTGGTGAATGAGTGAAGACTCAGTCCTAGGGACTGTTCAATTTATTTCTACCCGAGGGTAGCTGGCATTTGAGTGCCCATGAAAAAACACATAGACCCCCTTTTCCATATATGAAGAGTTATTAAACCACCCCCCCCCATATAACAAAGTTATGATACCCCCCCCCCCCCACCACACCACACCACCATAAATTTACAACTATAAACCATATTAAGTGCACTGGCACATTTTCAGGACATATAAATTTCGTTCTTCTTCAACTTGCTTGCAAATGGTATTCTAGGCCATTGGAGAATAGAGATATATTTATCACATAAACCAACATACCACCCAAAAGCATAGATTAATTAATAATAGGCTTAAAGACATCCAGATAAATTTGTAGGCTATCTTTGTATTACGTTTGCCATACCTTTAATCAACAAATGTGTTATTAACATGATGTCTAGACTCGTTACTCATTGATATTAAAACCACAAAGGTTCACAGACTGGTCAAAAACTGGGGTGCTCAACTGTGGGAAGCACCTCGGCGTTTGCTTTCTGTGTTACACAACCATTTCCTTCCTCCGCACTTCTGCGGCGATTTTATTATACAATTGTTCTGTTTACTCATAAGCGCAACTGATTTGGGCGTAACAATTTTCAGGTGAGTGCTAATTTATATTACAAGCTTCCGCTTCATAACCATGCGAAAATATCAATTTGAAAAATCTAGAGGGTGCACAATTTTTTAAAGTGCCATGCCCTCGTTAGTGTACGCACAATTGGACTTTTTCAGTCCCTTAATTGTTTATATACAAAGATGGATACCAACCAAGATTCCGTACTGGAAGGAAAAATGTGTCATCTTTGTGTTCTCTATCTTTACATGTACTACAATGTTGACTATACCATGACACAAATGTTACATTATAGGATACCAATTACAAAACTAGTGTGTACTCCATGTGCAACCATATATAGGTGGGAGACTGTGGGTTACTCCAGCTTTGCTCCCAGTAGGAACGGTGTCAGTGAAGACAGATAAAATTATATTACCATGGCAAAGTACGGAGCTGCAGCTTCTCTCAAACAATTATTGGCATAATCAATTCTTGGGCAATTTCATGGAATGTACATTTGCAAAACTTTAACAATATCAAACAAGAAAACACCCCCTGCATGCCCTCCAAGTCCTCCACTTTTGGAACTACTCTGGAAGAGGCGACAGAGTTTTGATTACACTTGGCATCTCCATCAGTAAGGGACCTGTCTGGTCTCCTGGATTACCAAATGGTTAAAATGGCCAGTCAGAGACTAGGAATGCTCTGTCGTGCTGCACCCTATATAATCCATTTGGTCGATCCCAACATGAAATTTAAGCCACATGTTGGTGGAGCAACACCCCTACACTTTCAAACTTGATGTAATTCCATAGATGTGCCATTTCCATCATTGGTATCCCTAAGAGTGAGCTCACCTCTTACCACATCCAACCATTGAGCATCGCAGGGCATTTGGAATGTCCAATATTTTCCATGCATGTTATGGACAAGCCCAGAACACTACTTGCACCTGCTCTCAATTGACCCTCGCCTGAGACACTTAGTCAGATCTCATACCTTGCTGTGAAATCCCAAGGTCCAACCTGGCCTCCCACAGAAGAAATCATTTCTTACCTCCCCCATTCTCTGTAGCTTATAGATGCCCTTCTGCTCATGTACCATCAACCAGGACTTGCAGAGACCTTCTATCTTGTTGCCAATCTGGTCGCGTTAAATTTAGATAACTGCTGTTAATTGCCTCGATTAGCCTTACAATTAAAAAACGAGAGCATCAACGATTCATGTAAACCCTTGCTTAGAGTATCCCGCATGTATCTAGTAGGTCAGACATGCTACCACAGTTGGGAAAATCCAGGTGCCTAATAAATTAGGGCAATTAAGCCTTTTGATGTTTCTCTCTCTCCAATGACGGTGGAGTGTTACCGATATCCCCATCCACCAACATACCTGCGCCCTTCCAACACCCCTCTTTCCCCTTAACCCCCAAACACCCCATCTTTCCTTCCCTTTCTCCCAACCCCCCTCTTTCCCTTCCCAACCCCCCATCTTCCCCGTCCCAACTCCCCACTCCCTTCCAACCTCCCCTTCGAAGCACCCATCTGCCCCTTCCCAACACTCCATCTCCCCTTCCAACACCATCTTCCCTTCCCGCACTTATCTTGCCCTTTCCCACATCTCCTTCCCAACACCCCACCCCTTCCCATCTCCCCTTCCCAACACCCATCTCCTCCTTCCCACACCCCATCTTCCCCTTTACAGCACCCCATCTCCCCTTACCTAACAGGTCAGCATTCATATTAATGACAATAAAAATATAGTGTGAAAGACAATGACTAAGCTATAGTATTTATCGTCAATTGTCTTTTTAACGCTATATTCATTTGTTGCATCAATAAAAACATAGTTTTCAAACACTCTAGGCCTTAAGGCCAAAAAACAAAAAAAATTGTTTGATTGCCCATAGTTGCCGCTAGGCAGAATGGGTCGGTGGTCATATTTGGTTTTTTTTTTATTTTTTTTTTTTTTTGGGCCACGTCATTGTAATATGATATTTGCCGCCACATTCCTATGAGGTATAAATAAGTAAACAGGCAATTCAATAACAGTGCACTGACTTTTTTTACTATAAATTTTCACATGGTTGACAACCCTTTTTTTTTTTAAGTACTTTTTGAGACATACCAAACCTATTATTATTTTTCAGCATAGTTTGGCACATTTTTGACCCATTTTTTTTTTCTTGATTTAATTTCAATTTCTTTTGAATGTTTTTTTCCCTTTTCACTCACAAATGTTAAAAAACCTTTTTCCCCAACAAGAAGTAAAACGGTCAGGATGATGGCATACAGTCGGTTCCGATGAGGACACTAAAACCTGTTTTCAAAGGTCATGTTCGGCAATAGCATCAAGTTTTGTTTCATTAGCCATGCCAGTTTTGGTGCACTATTTCAATCTTCATGTATTTTTTTGATGTAATCAGTGTTTTCAACATATCAGGAAAATATTTGAATGCCTATTTTTATGTAGGAATAAATTGGTGTGAAACAGGGAAACATTGCAAAGAACTTTGTGCACTAAGATCAACGAACCATCCAAACATTTGATGGCACATTGGTCCATCGGTATTTTGGTGCTAAAATTTTATACTTTGCAAAAATGTTTATAGTAAAATATGGAGTTTGAAAAAAAAAAGAATCTATTGTGCTATGAGTACTTTCATGACTGTATTTGGATTGAGATGGAAAAAATAGTTTAGGCCATATGCTATTAGTTAGATGTTTTGTTTTGCCATCCCATTTGAATCACCTGCATGGCGACAGCTATGTGTATGACAGACAGCATTCATCAGATTACCAAATTGTAATGCAAAAACCAAAGTGTGGAAAGCTAGGCCATTTCTTTCATTTTACGTTAAAAGTATTTCATATTTTAACTTTTTGTATTACTTTTTTTTTGCCTTTTGTGTACACCTCCAGATCTTTTGTGCACTTTGAAAACATTTATAAATTCTGTGTTTTCTTTTGCGATAAAAAGTTCCAAGATGGGGCTACAAAAACAAAACTGAGAGAAACGTTGTCCGGACTCATTAGGAAGCCATATAATATGCATGGGATAAGAAAGTAAAATAATAACCTCTATATTGTTTTGGAAAAATCTTTTAAAGGTCCATGACCAGATCAGTAATAGCTTTGTCCCCAGAACTTCAGATTTTAACGGAAGTGGACAAAATTTTGGTCTCAGAAGAAGCTATATTTTTCTCATTACCCTGTGAAATATTAGGGCGAAAGATGTTTGGTTGGAAGCTTATGAGTGAAAAGTGCCCTTTTGGTCGACCAATATTAATTTACACAATACTCTATGGTCTTCAAATCACATTTTGAGCCCTACATCAAAAGGGATTGAAATATCATGCAAAACTTTACAGATGTAGTTTTGGGGTGAAGGCCCCTGAGGCAAATCTATCAAGATGAAATTTCAAATACTTAAATCGGGCCATCCTCTAAGTTTTCAACATTTGATATTTAGGGGAACAATTAAATTGTTATCAAAAATTTGGTTTGGGAAATATTGGTATAAAAAGTTATAACCCCCTAATATCTAAAAAGTTAAAACCCCTTGCCCCCCCCCCAGTAGAAATAATGACCCTCCCTTAGCATTATTCTTCAGGCTCAGGGGCAACTGGGAATGGGTGTAAGGCTGGCAAGACATGAGTAGTTGAGTAGTTTTTCTGAGTACGAGTATGAGTACGAGTTAGCTTGACCTGAGTATGAGTACGAGTATGAGTATTTGGACCCGAGTACTAGTACGAGTATGAGTACAGCCAAAATTTTAAATCCGAGTCCGAGTAGAGACGAGACCTATTGCTGAGTACGAGTAGAGTACGAGTACATGTGCCTGAGTACGGAGTATGAGTACGAGTATTTTGCATGATGTACGAGTATGAGGGACTTTGGTAAAAATTGCAGCCTCGTAATATTGTTGATTGAAAATGACAAGATGGAAGATGGACGATAAACAATACATGATGTACTCCTGTCACAAAGATGGAATGAGTATCTTGAACCTGTGTAATTTGCTCAAACTTTGTGATTTTTTAGACAAAAACAAGTTCAGTCGTTTACATGGGAACTTTATGCTGGTTGGGCAGTGCTCACCAAGGATCTTGGATGATACAACTGTCAAATGACACAGTCATGGTACTCACTAAAGCAGGTACTGGGTAGTAAAGTAGTATCCATACTTCGGGTATAACATATGACCTGGACCTAGTCATTGTACCGTAATGCATACCCCGATGTGGTCACACTGTGGGCCCCCAGGTACCCATAGTTATGGCCGTATGGGCTGTATCCATCCTGTAGCCATGGATCTCATACCATTATACCATTACCCGTAACTATGGTCTCATACCCTACTCAGAAACATCTGCATTGGGGATCATTAAACCCCAGTTTAAGATTCCATTTGAAATGCAAATGCTGTTGAATATTTTGATCCAAAAAACAATTGAATATAGGTAATATGCAACGTGTATGGCAGGGATCATGAATGTTAATTGATACAGTAAATTTGTAAGTTCGTTCAGAATTGGAAGTTGGGTGTTCAAATTTTGAGCTTTGGACCAGAATTTACTTTGCCAAGACTTTTTCTTTCAAATTTGAAACATATATCCCCAAGATAGCCACAAGTATTTCTGAAACAGCCTTTAAGCTCTCATGTCTTGATAGGATATGCATGGTAAAACCTTAATCAGGTGTTCCATTAAATGTTAACATTTGCCATAAAAAAACAAGTGCCTGCCACATTTCCACATCTGTACATGTAGCAACACTGTTGTGACGTACATGCAGAAACCAATTATTTTCAATTACATTTCATAAATTCACAACTTTCAAAGAACATTTTTAAAAAAAAAACTAAATAATTTCCTGTAAAAAAATTTTAGGGGGAATTTGTTTTGACGAAAAAACAACAAACAAACAAACATTAAAAGGCACCAATCATTGATTTGCTAAATCAGACAATCGAAAAAAATCTCAATCTCAGATGCTTTGCAGTTGTAATGAGTATAATCTAGTCATTCCTATTTCGATATAGTTGATGCTATATCAAAACAAAACAATTTTAGATATTGAGATGCTGAAATAAACGTCTATTTTTAAAATTTGAGGGACTCACAATTTGGTTAACTATCACTCAATTGTAATTTTGATTTGTTGGAACATTTCCCTTTCTGAGTAAATGCACGCATCACTTATTTTTGTGTAGTGTGAGTACTTTTCCTGCGTACGAGTAGAGTATGAGTACTTTCCCTGAGTACGAGTATGATATTGTCCTGCGTCGAGTACGAGTAGCTTTTTTTTGGGTTGGAGTACAGCAAATTTAATCCGAGTACTAGTATGAGTACGAGTCCTATGCTGAGTACGAGTATGAGTACGAGTAACCAAGCTGAGTACGAGTATGAGTACGAGTACACCCTATTGTATTAGGACTCGAGTAAGAGTATGAGTCTTCGTACCGAGTACACAAGTCTGAAACATGGTAAACAGAGTGTAAAAATAATAGTTCTGCAAGCCTCACCGTCGCATTTTTTCCCATTTCGGTCTTTCCTGGTGATGCAGTCTAATACATGTAAAAAGGTACACTCAGCATGACACGCTCAAGTATTAAAATGACTCGACTGAAACCCGGGATGGCATCGTATATGAACGTGACGTACCTGCTCCTACCAACACTTGATATCAAGAGCTGTCAGTGACAGATGAACTTGAAAAAAGGGGGTCATTCAGGTAGAGGTGGAGAAAAAAAAATGGGGTCAGTCTGGTCTGTCGCCTTCAGATAATGGAGGCTAAAGTGATGCCAAAGTGAATTAAAAACATTTGAGGCTATAGAATAATCCTAACTGATATATAATTACACACAAAATACAGGGTGACCAAACAATTCTAAATTTTGAGGGGTTTTTGAGCAAAAAAGGGGTCATCAGTGTCGGATCGCTAAAATCTGGGGCAATCCCCCACAATTGGGTGTGAGGACCCTTTTAAAAAGCCCTCATCGTTTTTGTTTCATGAGCCATTCCAGTTTTGGGTGCACTATTTCAATCTTCATGTTTTTTGTTTGATTTATATCATTGTTTTCCCAACATATCATGAAAATTTGAATGCCCCTATTTTTATGTTAGGAATAAATTGGTGTGAAACAGGTAAACTTGCAAAGAACTGTGTGCACTACATCAAACAAACCATCCAAAAACATATTTGATCGGCACTATTTCCATACTGTATTTTGGTTGCTAAAAAGTCTCATCTTTGCAAAATGTTTATATAAAATATGTTGTTGGAAAAAAAAAAAGAATCTATTGTGCTCTGTCTGTACATTCATGACTGTATTTCGGATTGAGAGGGAAAAATAGTTTAGAGGAGAGAGGGCCATATGCTATTTAGTTCTCACAAGAAAATCATAATTTTTTGTTTTCCCATCCCAATTTGAATCACAACAACAATGCAATTTGGACGCTATGTGTATGTCAGATATCATTTGAATCACCCATGCATTGGACAGCTTTGGTGTATGTCATAGCATTTGAATCACCATGCATGGAACAGCTATGTTAATGTCGAGAGCATTTGAATCACCATGCATTGGACCGCTATGTGTATGTCATATAGCATTTACATCACCATGCATTGGACAGCTTGTTATGTCGATAGCATTTGAATCAACCAGCATTGGACCGCCTATGGCAGACCAGCATTTCATCATATACCAAATTGTCCTGCAAACCCCAAGTGTGAAAGCAGGCCATTTTCTTTTTCATTTTAACGTTGTAAAAGTATTTTATATTTTACTTTTTGTATTACTTTTTTTTTTTTGTTTTTTTTTTTTGCTTTTTGTGTACACCTCCAGATCTTTTGTGCAACTTTGAAACATTATCACCATTCCTGTTGTTTTCTTCTTTTGAGATAAAAGTCCAGCTTGGGCTACCCACAAAACCAAACTGAGAGAACTTTGTCCTAATCATTTAGAAAGCCATATAATATATTGCCTGGGAGAAGAATAGGAAAATAATACCTCTATAATTTGTTTTGGAAAAATCTTTTAAAGGTCCTGCCAGATCGCTAATAGCCTCCTCTCGCCCAGAACTCCAATTTTTTAAACAAAAAAATTTCCTGTTTTCAAATTTTTTGTATCAAAGAAAGCTACTATTTTTCGTCATTACCCTGTGAATATTAGGGCTAAAGGATGTTTGTGGTTTGGAAGCTATGAGTGAAAATTGCCCCTTTTGTGAAGCACAAATTACTTTTTTACACAATACTCTATGGGTCTACAACACTCACATTTTTTAGCCCTCCAATCAAAACGGATTGAAAGATCAGTGCAAAACTTTACATATGTATTTTTGGGTGAAGGGTGCCCCCTGATGGCAAATCTATCAAGATGAAATTTCATATACTTTAAAATGGGCCATCCCTAATTTTTTTCAACATTTGATATTTCGGGGAACAATTCAATTGTTCTCAAAATTTTTGGTTTGCAATATTGGTATAAAAATTTATAACACCCCCCTTCAATATCTTAAATTTAAAACCCCATCGCCCCCCCACCCCCATAAGAATCATGAACCCTCCTTAGCACCCTTAGCATTAATATCATCAGCTCAGGGCAATGGGAATGTGTGTAAACAGGTGAAACAAGTGTAAAATACTAGTTCTGCAGCCCACCGTCGCATTTTTTTTCATTGGGTCTTCCTTTCAGTGTAGTCGAATACAATGAAAAAGGTACACTCAGCATGACCCAGTAAATGAAAATAACTCGCACGAAAACCCCGGGCGGCACTCGTATATGAAATTGACGTACCTGCTCCTACCAACCCTTGATGAGCTATCGGTGACAGATAACTTGAAAAAAGGGGGTCACATTCATGTGAGAGGAGAACAAATGGGGGCATCGTATGTCAGGAGCGCTTCGAAATGGAGGCTAAATGAGGCCAGTGAGGTGAATTAAAGCACGTTGAGGGGTGGGCTATAGAATAAGCCAACTGATATATAATTACCACACAATAACGGGTGGGAACCAAAACAATTTTAAATTTTTTTGGAGGGGGTTTTGAGGCAAAAAAAGAGGGGTCAGTCATTGTCGAATCGCTAAAATCTGGGGTCAATCCCACAATGGTGTGTGAGGGGCGTTTTGGTGGAAAAAAGGGGTCATTGGGGTGGAAGAGGGGGTGGTAGGGATAAAAAAAGGGGGTCCTATCGACAGAGCCTGAGCCGTGCTATCATAGTGAGTGGCCCCCCCCCGGAGGCTGAGAGCACTAGGCAGGTTAGGAGTACGTCCAGGAGTACAGTACACATGATAACAATAGCCTGAGGTTGCTCATGCATATTTTGCAGCTCATAGCCTGAGCCCTGTTTAGGGGCTATCATAGGGTGTTTTGAGTCAATCCGCACAATGCACCAGTTTTGGGAAATATCACTCAATTGGATCATTGATCCCATAAAAGTGTTTCAAACACTAAAAACCCGACTCTAATATGTTTTAACACTCACTTTAGCCCACAAGTTTTGTACTTCGGGAATTTTTACACATTATGAAAATCTTTGCCATTCTGAAAGGGGGCATTTCGGATCAACAACCTCGTCCCCCCCCCCCCTATTTACCTGAAAAACAAAAGTTGAGATTTTTATATCATCTGAACGCTTAGCCTTAGTAATCCATTGTATCCAAATATTACGTTAAAAATTGGTTGGTCGTATTTGTAAGAAATTTGCGATTGACGACAAATTTGCTCATAACCACAAAACCGCAGATCGGAATCAACTCCAATTGTGTGAATAAGCTTTTCTCAAGGATCTCTAGCGAACCATGAATAAAGCTGAAGGTGCTGGAATCAACGAAATGCACCTTTAAAAAAACTTTTGGAACACACTTTTAAATCCCAAATACGACATGTGTTAAGTAGAGTACAGTATAGGCCACATTGCTAGCATTCCCTGGATTGATTCAAAATACACTCTGAGGAGGGGTGAAGGTATTTTGCGAGTTAACTAGCCGCGATTACGAGTGCAGTTCACGTGCGATACAGTTCGAGTTGAATGGACTGCGAGTGCGGAGTTCTTATGCAGTTGGCGAGTGATTTTGGCAGTTGAAATATCGAGTTGTCACATGTCGAGTTTGGCGAAATGAGGGATGGACTTTTAATCAGTTTAAATAACCGAATAACCAACTCGCACATATAGGAAACTCGCAACTTGCATTAACAACTCGCAAATTCACTCCAAAATCCAACCCCAACTCGCAACTCACATCAGGAACTCGCAACTCGTACTCGCACTCGCAGGATTATCCAAACCACTGACTGCTGCCTGAGGAGTAAAAATGCCCAAATCGATCAGATCGTGGTGCTACCCCAACCCCCCGCGGAAAGACTTTGCCTACGGACGCGTCGGACGAACGATAACGCTACATGAAACGAGCTATAACTGAATGATACCACCACTGGGAATGATACAAGGCCAGGGAGCTTTGTATTATAAACAATAACAACTACCCTTGGCAAAAAATTAAGAAAAATACCTATAAATTAGAAAGAAAGCTCACCTATTTGTTGCTAGATTACGGTATGCTACAGCATGCGGAAACCGTAAGGAAGGTGTATGTCCTTTCCGCTATCGAACTTGTGTCTTGATATTCCGGTTGGGTGTGTTGGATCAGGAATCTTCCGCCTTTGAATGAGTAATCCGCCACACTCAACCATACGCATATGATAGTATTCAACAGACACTGTCGAAGCTTTTGCCACTTTTGATGTGATACATATACCGACGTAACATACCAATTTACATCTACAAGAACAAAACAATATGCACGCCACAACAGGCAACAGTAACTAAAGTACGTAATGTTTAAACTGATGTTTAAAAGTTCACACACCCCCACGTGATCACACTGGTGCAGTTGGTTGGTGGCTTCGTTTCCGTATCGTTGCACGTCGTCCTTACCTACCTCCTACTAGTAGCTGGGCTATCGTAGCGGGAACAGCCAGAGAACCTCGGGCGTAGTGTGAGATTAAACCAAGGCAAAGGTCAAAAGGCAAACATTCCCCGGAATTCCCCTGGTTCTGAAAACAAAACTGATCTACAATTTTGTACAGAGCATGTTGCAATAAAATGGTTTCAAGGCTGTTTCTCGAACCACAAGTCCGCCTGCTTTCGCGTATAGCTGTAAGACAAAGAGCAGCCACCATATTGCAACTGTACAATAGAGTGTTCCCAAATAAGTTGTGCCAGCAGATACAGTGGAGGATTTCAGGTATCCCCTCCCCAAACCCCACCCCCCCCTCCCAATACCCTACACACCCCAACCCCTATGCCACACCCCACCCCAACAACTAAAAAACAAAAGCCCCCACCCCCTCCCAACACCCCCGCATAACCCCCCCACTCCCCTCCCCAACACCTTGCAAAACACCCACCCCCTTCCCCAACACCCCCAAACCCACCCCACACCCCCTCCCCACACCCCGGCGCAACACCACCCCCCCCCCCCCATCCCCACCCCCCCTCCACCCACACCCTCACACGCACACACTCACCCCCCCCCCCCACACCCTCCTCCCCGACAAGAAGGACAAACCTCCCCCCCCCCCCCCCCGGCTAGGGTGAAACGAACCGCTCCCTCCCCCCCGCCCTTCCCTCCCCACCCCTCCCCCCCCCCCCCACCCCACCCCTCCTCGATGAAGCCAACCGTCCCCCCCACCCCACCCTCCACCCCTTCCCATCTCCCCCCCCCCCTCCTCCCCCCCCTGCTCCGCCCCCATCTCGCGCCCCTTGCCCTCCCCTCCCGATGGCAGCCTCCCCCCCCCCCCAAACCCCCCCTCCCCACCCCCCACGCCCACCTCCCCCCCCCCCCGCCCCCCGCCCCACATCATGCCCCCCGCCCAGGGACTGCCCCCCGCCCCCCCCTCCCCCACCCGTACCCCTTCCCCCCCGCCCACTCCCGTCCCCCCCCCACCCCCCCACCCTCAGCCCCCCCCCGCCTCCCCCCTCCCCCCCGACCTCACCCCCGCGCCCCCCCTCTCCTCCGACGCGCCCCCCGCCCCCAAGCGGACCACCCTCCCTCCCCCCCCCCCCCCCCCCCACCCGCACGCCGTCCCCCCGCCATCCCCACTCCTCCCCCCCCTCCTCCCCCCCCGTCCCCGCCCCACCCGCAGCCCCCACACCCCCACAAAAAAAACTAAAAATTCCCCCCCCCCCCCTTGTCCCCCCCCAAGCCCACGTCCCCCCCTCCCCCGTCCTCCCCACCCCCCCCCGCAACAAACCCACCCCCTCCCCAACACCACCCTCACCACCCCACCCCCCTCGCCCAACCCCACACACCCGAACACCCCCACCCCCCTCTCCCCAACACAACCCCGCACACAAACCCCACCCCCCTTTCCCCAACACCCCCAATACCCCACCCCCCTCCCCCACACCCCGCAACACCCTACCCCCGATCCCCAACAAAAACCCCCCCCGCAACAACCCCCACCCCCACCCCTCCTCAACACCCTCCCTCAAAACAACCCCGCATACATATATCCCCCACCCCCTCCCCAACACCCCCGCAAAACAAAACCACCACCCCACCCCACCCCCCCCTCCCCAACACAAACACACCTCAACAAACACCCCCCCCCCTCCCAACCACCCCTCCAACCACACCAAAACATACACCCCTCCCCACCCCCCAACACCAACCCACGACCACCACCCCCCCCTCCCCCCCCCCCCACCTCGCTCCCCCCAGCACCCCCCCCCCCCCCCGTCCCCCCCCCCCCCCCCTCCCCCACCCCCCTCCGCAGACCCACGCCCACAGACGGCCGTGCGCCTCCTCCACCCCACCCCCCCACCTTTCCCCGCAACAACAACCGCAACAACCCCCACCCCCACTATATCCTCACCACACCCCTCCCCAACACCCCCTCACACCCCAACCCCCTCCCCCACACCCCCAACCAACCAAAAACACACCCACCCCCCCCGCCCCAACACACCGTCAACACCCCCCCCCTCTCCAACAACCCTGCCCCCCCCCTCTTCCACCACAAACCGCCAGCCCCACCCCCCCCCCCCCACCTCCCCCCCATCCCCCCGCCCCGCCCCCCATCCCCAACCCCCCCCTGCCCCCACACCCCCCCCCCGCCCCCCCCGACACGCCCCGGCCTCCCCCCCCCTACCCCCCCCCCCCACCCTCCACACCCACCCCTTCCCCCCCCCCAGGCCCCATCCCCCGCCCATCCCCCCGCCTCCCCCCCCCCCCGCAACCATCCCCCCCCACCCCCTCCCCACACCCCACCATCCCCCCCCCCCGGAGCCCGCCTCCCCACCCCCCAGCTCCCCCCCCCCCCCACGATATCCTAAGCCCCCTCCTCCCCCCCTACTCCTCCCCCCCCACCCCCCCCCGCAACAACCCAACCACCTCCCCCCCTTACAACGACCGCAACACCCCACCCCCTCCCCCAACACAACGCAACAATCCCCACCCCCTCCCCCCAACACCCCGCAACACCCTAATACCCCCCACCCTCCCCAACACCACCCCACCGAGCAACACCCCACCCCCCCTCCCCACCACCCCCACCATTTTTTTTATTTTTTTTACCACCCCCACCCCTCCCGCAACCCAAAAGGCCGCACCCTCAACCCCACCCCCTCCTTAACCCCCCCGCCAGCCACCCCCCCCCGCACCCCCCCCCCCCGTCCCCCTCCCCACCGCCAGCACCACCCCACCCCATCCCAACACCAACCCGCAACACTCCCTCCCCCACACCCTCACAACCCCACCCACCCCCTGCCCAACACACCGCAACATACAACCCCACCCCTCCCCCAACCCCTGCAACACCCCACCCCCCCCCCCTCCCCAACCCACACACCCCCCCCTCCCAACACCCAACCCGCCACACACCCCACCCCCCCACCGCCCCCCCTCCCCACCTCCCTGCCCGCCCCGTCACAACACCCCATCCCCCCGGCGCCCCCCCGCCCCTCTCCCCCGTCACGCGGCACCTTCACCCACCCCCCCCGGCGCCCTCCCGGGGCCCTCCCCCCCCCCCCTCACCCGCGCCCCCACCACCTCGCCCCCCCACCAACACCACTACCAACAACAACAAACACAAACCCCCACCACCCCCCCCCCGCTCCTCCCCCTTCCCGCCCCCCCCTAGCTCTTCCCCCTCCCCCCCCCACCCTCGGCCCCTCCCACCCCCCCCCTCCCTCTCGGTCCCCCCCTCCCCCCCCCCGCCCATCCCCCTCCCGCCCCCCGTCCCCCCCCCCTCCCCCCCCGGGCCCCCCCACTCCCCGCCTCCACCCACCCCCCGCCGCTCCCTCCCGCCCCCACCCCCCCTACCACGCCCCCCCCTCCCCCCCGCCCCCAATATCACCCGCTCCGCCCCCCCCCCCCCTGTGCCCTCCCGCCGTCCCCCCCCGCCCGCCGCCTGCCCCCCCTCCCCCCCGGATCTCCCCCCCCGCCGACAGCCCTCCTCCCCCAAACTCCCACCCTCCCACCCGCCCCCCCCACCCCACCCGTCAGTCGACCGCTCCCCGGCCCGCCCCCCTTCGCCATGTAACACACAAAGATTTGCAGAGCCAAGGGACGGGCGTTTCAGATATACAGCAACTGCGCATAGTTAATTAGGGCAAATTGGACCACAAAATGCCCCGGGCAGTGGGGGGGGGGGGCCTACATGCACGTTGACCGAATACGAGGCACACAAAAGAATGAGCCCGCCTAGGCTGGAGGTGGTGAAGAGGGTGCCTATCGATGGACGGGTTCAGCGATGACAAACAATTAGTGATATTGATTAGCTCAGGTACAGAACCGAGCCGCATATAGCACGACTGTCAATGGCAACAAAGGCCAACCGAATATAGGCGCGCAGGCAGGAAGGAAGTGTGGGGTAGCCGACTGACCGGGCAAAAGAGAGCAATGGAACGCGGAGTGGGGCGATTAAGGACTCATGGCAGACTTTGGGCCCGAAAAGGGCCCCAAAAGCTAAGCAGGGCGAGAACTGCTTCAGGGCCCCGCGGCCGGCCACGAATGGGGAACACAGCAGGAGACCCGACGAACGCCGAAAACTGGGGACACAAGCCGGGGGGGGGCGGGAAAGGGAGGCAAAGGAGACCGGAAGGAGCAGAGTGTAGGCCCAAAAGGGCCAGGGGACCCAGGAGGGAGGCACAGAAGGCCACGGGGGACCAAGGAGGAGGCACAGCAAAGAGGCAGGACAGAGTAGGCGGGTCAGGAGCGAAAGAAGGGGGGCCGAGCCGAGGTAGGGTGGCAAGAGGACAGAATGAGGCAGAGGGAAGACGCAGGGCAGACCTAAAAGCCGCAGACAGCACACACTGGCAAATTGCAAAAAAGATGCGCACCATGATAGGCTTCATGCAGTGAAAGGAGTTTGGGGTGTATCGATTAACCGTTGAAAAAGTAGCAGCAAATTACGGCTGATTTTTGCATATTAATTGAGCGCATGGTGCAACTAAGGGGCCCGAAAGATAACGCCCGAAATCGAAGCAGGTGCGAGAATCGCCACCAGCCCGCGCCTCCCGGCCACCACGGTAGAAGAGGAGACGCCTGATCGGGAACAGGCCTGAAAACGGGGACACAAGCCTTGCGGGAAAAGGGGCGTAAATTAATGCAAATTAGAACCCGTAAGGAGCCTGGTGACGCGCCCAAAACGAAGCAAGAGTCGAGAACCTCATAGACCCGCTCCGTTCCAGATCCACCAAGTTACCGCATCGTAAGCCCGGACGGAACCCCTATAAATCGTACACAAGCAGGTGAACACGGACGGCGACAGACAGACAGCATGACAGACAGACAGACAACGGACAGAAGACCGACAGACAGACAGAAATTGATTACAAGTATCTGCCGACAACATTCAGGCGAGAACAAAAGCATTTCAAATGAAAACACGGGCACTTATCTACTAATTGATTTTTTCATACCTTTGTGTGTGGGTACTCCTCTCCCCTTTTGATAGTCTTTCTTGTTTTGTACACCTGTTTTTTGTACAACCACCCACTCACACACACAGCCCTATAATGCCAAATAAACACTGCGCACTAATTTTTGTAAGTAAACAAACTCCTGATCAAAATACTTTTTTGAAAGGTGTAGTATTTCACCCTTACCATTGACACCCTGAGAAAATTTGGTTGAAATGGACCTAAGCTTGATCATTAGTTGGGCACTTTTTAAATAATCAAAGATGCCCCCTTTAAGTGGCCGACATGCATTTTTGGACCACAATATGATTCACAACAAAGATGTTCCCATATAGTAGTCTCATGAAGCGAAAGGAATGTTGCATATCCAATGTAACCCATTTAAAGCGATGTCACAATTACGCAAAAGATGTAATTAATCAATTGCATCAAACAATGCCCCTTTAATTTGATCACTTGCACTTTGAAACCGCCATTGTGATTCATACAAAAGATGTACGGCAATAGAAGTCTCATGTACGAAGGAATTTTTGCATATCCAATGTACAATTTCATTGTACGCAATTATGCAATTTAATTAGATCAATTGTAATCAAAAAATGCCCTTTAATCGGCCCCACAAGATGCACTTTGATTGGACCCCATTATGATTCACCCAAAAGATGCATGTCATAGTCATTCTTTCATGCAGCGAAGGAATTTTTGCCTATCCGATGTACGTTTTCAAAGAAACAGTAATTCGGCATATTTAATTACTCATTTCATACCTAAGCCGCAATGTATCACACACTTCATTCAAATTGCACAAATATGGCGCACCATGATAGGGCTTTCATGCATGAAGGAATTTCCGTCTCCATTACCGTTAAATTATAGCATTGAACGCGGTTTTTTTGCATATTAATTAGCTCCTTGCATACTTAATTTTGCGCCGCAATAACGCCCGAGAAAATCTACTCAGTTCGAGAACTCTCCACCCCCCTCCCCTCCACCAAGTTACATCATCATACGCCTTACGGAACTCAGGAACACTGTAACACAAGCCTTGCGGGTAACATTTTTCGTAATTATGCAAATTAGATACTTAATTTGCATATTAACGGGCCCAAAATCTAATCAGGAATGCAGGTCGAGACCTCGTGGCCCCCCCGCTTTCTTTCCACCAATTTACATCACATATCCTTACGATCTCCCCGACTAAATCGGACCCAACCCGTAACCGGACGTCAGGCATACAGACAGCATGACAGAACGACAGACGACAGACAGACAGACAGACAGAAAATTATTACTAAGTCTCTGCCGAACCAAGTTCACGAGACAACAATGCTCCTGGATCTCTAATCTTTAACTGCCCAGAAAAAAAAGGTTGTCTCAGAAGAGACCGCGCTCATTTGGGGTTTTTAAAATTTTATCGCGCATTTTTTTGTTTTTGCTCTCGTACACCCCACACACACACACACCACAATGGAAATTTCGGTTCCCCCTAAACCTTTTGAACATTTCCATCACCAAAAAGGTGAGTTTCTTCCCGGGTTGGGGGGCACGTGTGCATTCAAAGGTGGATATTATGCGTGAACAAGAAACGCTAAAACGGTGTCTTTTTTTTCCAACAAGCGATGTACGCGCTTACATCTTTTAGGGTGTCAAAAAACAGCAAAATATGGAAAAAAGGGTATGTTAAAATTGTCATGTTTACTCATTAAAGGCCGACCAGAGATTTCCCTTCCCGAGAGGGCGCTGGCCTCATTTTTCAACAAATTGGTTTTTTGCATGTACATAATGCTTACCCACATACTAACTCACGTAGGCAATAGCTAGCTCAAATCGAAGTCCTCAATAGACAATTCCATCTTTTTTTAAAATTCCGGATCCGGAAATTTTGTTAACCCAGTATCCTATGGCACTGTAATATACACTAAATTTTTACTGCATCAAAACGAAAATACCGATTCATCTCAAAAAACTTTTGGGAATTGGACAATTCTATAGGTTGCCTTATCTTTAGGTTCTAGTTGACTATGTTTAATTAATAGATTAAAAAATTATATCTTAAATCTCTGATCCGACTTTAAGCAGGATCAAAATCATCCAAAGTATTGTAATGGGAACTTGGGAAGTAAAGCCAAGCAAGATATAGGCCGATAAAGGGTATATTTACGTTCAATGCACTGCGTACTTGTTTGAGGGTATCTAAACAGATAAAAATACTTGTATTTAGGTATGTTATTAGCTTGTTTTTTGGTCGGGGAAAAACGTGTTTAGGTTCATGTTGAAAGTCCATGTCACGCATCATATCCACCTTTGAATACAAGTGCCGCCCCCCCACCCGGGCTTTCTTGTCAAAAATTCTCTAATACTGACCTTTTCAAAATAAATATTATACAAAGTGGCGCTTTTTTGCCCCCCCCCCCGAATTTTATATGCGCCAGAAAAAATTATTGTTCAACAATTTCTCTAAATCCTGCATATAGTGTCGACCCGGCCAGAATACCCCCCCCCCCCCTAACCAATTGACCTTTTTTTTAATCATTTTGCCATGTTACACCCTAATAACTCCTCAAACCAATGGTCAAGATTGTACCAACTATACATTTTTGGAAGCCTTGTGACTAGAGACGGGACAATTGGCAACATTCAACTATTGGAGCATTTTAAAAATTGACCCCTATGTAAAACTTAATTGGCCCCTATTTGAAAAAGTGATACCACATTTGAAAGTACTACCTACCTAGCCAATTGATGTAGGTCCATACTAACTACCAAAGGTGTCAAACCTTTTCTGTAGTGAGGGGTAAACGATGATGTTTGACCTGGGTCCGAGCTCCTCCTCTATATACCAGTATTATACCTTTAACCCCAACTAGTCATGGTCTCAGTAGTGGCGGGTCAGTGATACAAAAATCAGTGACACAAAATAAAGACACAATAGTATATGCATTGCATTTTAAACAATCACATTTAATTGAAAATATGCAAATGAGCTCATTAATATTCATAACCTGTCCAAAGAGTATACAGCATGTGACCTCGTCATTTTCTCTATCACTGTGGCATGTTAGAAGTTGATTAAGTTGGAAATTTATTTATTTATTTTGCTTGTGTGAATCAGTTAAAAGGTAACTCTCAACAACATAGTGACAAACCTGTTTAGTCTGTGGAGTGGATTAATGATTTCTCGCCGCATAGTTAAACTATTTTTAATCACGTGATAGAGTTTCAACCAATAAACATTATTAATGAAGTATATAATAACTCTTTGACCGGTATAGTAATTTTCTGCCCTAGCTGTAGTGTAGTTACTGCAACAGAAAGGATCTATCTATGAGGTATATAAAACAAATATTAAAGGGATTAGCAGCGATTTGCCAATCCGAAACATCGAAAAAATCATCAAAATTCATATTTTTATATTTTTGTTACTGGCATGGATATGCGAACATGACCTGCAAATGGTTGGCTTGAAATCAGTGTATTAAAGACAAGGCAGTACGTTTTATCTGATTCTGTAATTTCTATACGTGCGTATCAAAATTACGACTTGAGATCAAAAAAGCCTTTCCTGGTGAACATCAGCGTGATTTTGAGCACCATGATCAATGCAGTTTGACCTCAAACACAAACATTATTGATCTATGTTTATTTTGTACTGGTGTAAACCACAATAAGCTGTTTAGTGCAGATTTTGAGATGCCGTCGCTGTATGTCTATTTTCGGGAGACGGTATGACAAATTTCCTCAAATACTTCATTTTTTTCACTATTTGGTGGTTTGTTTCAACATTAAAGCAGTTATATGGAGTACACACTTATCCCTGATTTATAAGTTTAAAAATGCATTTCCATATTTTTTCGATTCTCTCGCATTATCGCTGTTAATCCCTTTAACTGCCCTATATTCGGGCCATAGTCAAATCTATTGACCCTCGGTGATCTCGAGACCGTACTATTTTCCCTCAGCTCCGCTTCGGGAAAATAGTACGGCCTCGAGATCACCTCGGGTCAATAGATTTGACTATGTCCCTCATGGACAGTCAATATTTGTATAATATAACATATATAAAAATATTTCTGTCATTTGAAAAACTGGCCAAATCTCGTCCAGATCTCAAGGCTATTCAAGATACCAATGTAGGGACAAAGTTCCCATAAAAATGAATTATTTCCCCGTGATAGGGGGAAATAGTAGCTTTTTTATGGGAACTTTTTCCTTCCTGTGAAATTTTGGGACTAGTCATCAAATATTTTATGTCACGTGATAATTATCCACCAATCACATTACAAAAATTTTTATGTGTTATAAATTTTGACGAGTCCCTAATAAAGGGGCAGTTTAAGTATTTGGTTTTTTATATAAATCAGATCCTTTCAGCTCAGTAACGAGAACAATGCTAGGGCCGAAACTTACTGTACCGGTTCAAATTTACTATAATATCCCGGTAACCGGTCCCAAAAAAAATAAATACTATCTCGTGCAGGAAGGTTTACTAGAACCGGGCAAAAAAGATACTGATACGCTTTTTTATTCAAAAAATAGTTAAACTATACCATGGAATGTGACTTTCATCTGAACCAATCAGATGACAATGATCTATCTATGAGGTATATGCATTTTATTAACACCTAACCCGACCAAAACTCAATAAACTCGATGAGCTGAGGCGAGAAACTGCCTAAGTCCACAAAGAGTCAGTGCGTTCATCGTACCAACACTAATGTGGGCACGAAATCGCTGACCGGCCAGCGACTCCCTCGTTGCTTGCCATTCCTGGCTAATGGGAATGGTGCGGCCGAACCCGGCCCCGGGTTCGAATCCAGCTTAAGGATGTCCAATCTTCTTATTTCTATCCCTTTAGGCCTACACTAGGCTCCCCTTCCTCTCTGGAGATGGCTAAAGGCCTAAAGACTGTTATAGGGTTAAGGTAACAATTTGAATCACGTAATTTAACAATAAAATGATTGCTAAAATGTTTAGGCCCAGAACAAAGAATAACAAAGAGTGTTGTAAAAAGACTCTATTCCTCTTAATTATTTTATAATATTTGCGTTTCTTCTTCTTCTTCGTCGAGATTTGCCTTGATTAATCAATCTAATGGAAATTTAGATGCAATTAAAGTGTTCGAACGGAACATTGGACCAACAGATATCATTCCCCGTGGTAATGTTAAAAAAATGTTAGGGGCCTACTCAATAATACATCTGAATGCAAATGACTGAGCAAGAGCTCCGTTTCTGTTCTCCAATCTCTTATAGGCCCTTTAACAAACACATGTCAGTGCTTGCGCACGCCGTTGGTGGTCAAGGGGCGTGGTGTTCCATATGGGTCAACCCCCAACCTAAAAAAAAACGCATTTCCCATAGAATCTTTCAATAAACTCACCATTGTCCAGACTACTCTTCTCTCCAAAATTAACCAAAGAAATAAAAATAATAATGCGACCTGACTTAGGGGCGAAACACATGATTTTCAATAAGGCCCAATTGATTTTCATTGATTTTTCACCACAAAGAGGCCAGTGCTTTTTTGAAATTTCTTTCTCCCAACATGATACACTTAAAATAGTTAACTATTCGTTGTTTCAAGTTAAGAATTGATCAATTTAACTATTAGCAAAAACGGGGTGTTACAAAATTTAAACCATTGTTACTAAGCCTGTTTTTTCCCGAGCAATGATTTACCATTATTGTACACAGGCGAAATAGGTAACGAACAAATTACTAATATCATATAATTGGTAATGAACATATGAAATTGAATTAGATTTTTTGTGATAGTACATCATTCAATAATGTCCACCGCTATGTGGAAAATGATTTTCGTAGTCATATGGGGTATGCCCGTTGGTGGTCACGGGGGATGGGGGGGCAATGCTATAGGCTCCTCCCCCAACGCGATGACGAGATTTTCTGTTCTTCGCACACATGTCAGAAGATGCGGGATAACAGGCTTGACATCCACTATTGACATCATAACATTGAGTATACTATAAGGACAATTTATCTATCTCATATAGGGTGTTTTTCCAAAATTGTAACCACTGCTACTAATACAAAAATAACCGTGTTTTACCATCCACTGAATCAGTGATCAGTTCATTCCCTGTGTGACCAGTTTTGCTAACTTTTTCAGCAACAGTTGTCAAACAATCAGAGAATTAACTGGATAATAGTGTTTCTAATGAATTTTGAGTTTTTCTCCATCTGGTATTGTCACTTATCCCATCACGCTGGAATGTGCATTCTTTTAGTGAGTTCTCTAATGCACTGTTGATGAGTCAGTGAAGTAGTCAGGATTGTAATAATAAGTCAAGTATTAGTGGACCCCAAATACCGACCTGGTTACTAAAGAGTAATCTTAATGTTTTTTCTACCAATCCTCCTCGTATTATAATTCCTTCTCTGAGTACTGGCATTTTCCAAATCTCTTGTAAGGCTGTAATGTTTCACCACCGATCTTGAGAAACCATTTGGGATCGCAATGACGTAAATGAACTACCGGCCATTATCAAACATCTTGTTTTTTGTCAAAAAGTTTATGGAATAAAGATTGTCAAAATGCAACTTAGTAATCACATATCAAAATCCAACCTGGTGAAACTTACCAATCTTGCATACAAGTCCAACTGCACTACTGAAACTGCTCTCTCAAATTAAGAACGTGTACAATGCTGTGGACAGACGAGAAGTGGTTTTCAATCATTGTGCTGCTTGATCTGTCTGCAGCATTCGATACTGTCGATCAGGATATCCTCTTGAGCGTCTGAATAGTGAGATTGGTGTCTCGGGTACAGTGTTAAACGGTTTAAGATTTATTTAGTTCTGTTGTAGTTATGTGTCTGTATGATATGCTTTTCAAAACTTTCTAACCTTGCTTACTGTGTTCCACAAGGTTCAGTCATAGAACCGATCAAATTTTGTTAGTACACACAGCAATGGGTAGAATAATTCGTAGCCATAACATCAGTTGCCATTTTTTATGCTGAATGATAGTCAGCTTTAAATGTTTTTCCTTCACCCAAAGGTGCCAGGGCAGCGATAGAGCTTTACAGAAGTAAGTTGTGCATCTCTGACATTAGAAAGTGGATGAGCCATAACAAACTGAAACTGAATAAACTGAGAAAACGAATTTTTTGTTGGCAGGAACATACCAAAGCCTAAGAAACCTTCCAAATTACAGTTGAAGTGGTGAATGTAGCATCGAACCATCATCTACCATCTAACATCCGAACGTGGGATAATGTTTGACTCTCATCCTCAATGACCAACAAATACACAGTATCATATCTGCTGGTAACTTCCAACTACGCAATCTCCGTCGTCTATGTCCGGTACTTGGATCAAGACCCGTCACCTGGCGTTCGTACACTAACTCCTCTCTCGCGTGGACTATTGAAATGCTCTTCTATATGGTGCCAATCACAAGATCTTGACAACTCCAGTCTCTTCAAAATCGTGCTGCGAAACTTATTTTCTTGGCCTCCAATCGATTTCCCGCCTTCTCATGACAAACTTCACTGGCTCTCCATTAAACACGCAATTAACTTCAGATATGCCTGCACGCACGTGTACAACTGCTTAAACCACTACCCGTCCACATACCTCACCGACTTACTCTCTATACAGACACTTTCCTCCATCTGCCCCTGGTACGAGATCTGCGACTATAAGACCTCGTCTTGAGGTACCGAAGTCCAGAAATGGATTTGGTGAAAAGGGCTTTTTTCATTGCAGGCCCCATGTATGGCATGCATACCACAGCATAAAGAAATGCAAGCTCAGTCACCATTTTTAGAAGCTCTTGAAATCACATCTGTACTATTATTTGTTTTTATTTTGCCTTTTGTGTAACTTTTTTCTTTTTTTTGCGTACAGCGCCTTGATACTGAATTTGTTTGTCTGGGACTTGCGCTTTATAAGAATTTGTATGTTAGTATGTATGTTGACAATTAAAAGAAACAACGCTCTCATCATTGCTTTAACCGCGAAAGTGCTTTTAGGTTCAATGGACCCCCCCCCCACAAACCAAAACCCCCCGCCACACCCACATAATCTCCGTGTGTTTTATACCGTAAGGTTGATCGCGGACACGCAATTTCTGAAAATTTGTACAGTATTTCTGTAATCCCTACCATCCCTAAGACTCTCATGAGATCTCTTTTGCTCTGTGGTGTAGAGAATTTCTCAATTGCTTCAACTTTGCTTTTGACGTTGTTACGGTCACCTTGACCCAAGGCCAAACCCACCTCTAAACTACGGGATTCAAACTCATGAATAACTGGACAATACCTGAAACTTGATTACAATATTAAAACAAATCTTTATTTAATTGTGTGATTAAATCAATCTCATTAAAAACATCGATTAGGTATCATAAGGCGACGAAAATAAAAACCCTGTTTTACTGTCCCGACCGACCCTGATTTTTTTTAGTTTGCAGAATTTTTTTTTCCAAAAAATCATGTAAATCAAATAATCACCTTTTTTATTACCCAAATTCTCAATTTTGGCAATATTTTTAATAAAAATTTGTTTGTAAAAAGTTTTCATTTTTTTCTCTTGATTTTTCAGAGTTTGTGAGTCTATTTTAGGGCCATTTTTGAGCTCCAGAAAAAGAAAAAAATAAAAAAAGATTAAGGGTTTAAAAAAAAAAAATTCGCCCGACCGACCGAACGACCGCCCTACTTCGCAAGGTCCGCTTGCCCGGAAAACAGGGTTTTCTTTTTCGTCGCCTAATCAAAGATTTATCTATAATAAGCTGTAATTAATAACTACTAAAACTCACTTCGACCTGGTGTGTGCCGCGACTCGGGCTGCAGCAAAGTTACTATAAAGATGTAGAACTTACAGTCCTGGCGAATATTCCCAGCGTAAAACTCAATTTCCAATAGTGGGACGTGTCCACTGATGACTTGTCCTTACTGAAGAACCACAGCTCAATACTGACTCCCGAAGCTCGGGGTCGACTAAACAAAGTCAAAAGTGCTGTAGCTGTTTATCCTTGGGTAACTCAGAGTCCACAAAAATACTGAAACTGAAGATGGCTACACAATCGAACGAAAACCTCTGGAGCTAAGACTACTATGACATGTCCACTACGGAGACTATGTTCTATTGACTGTGATTACTGTCACTGTCACTATCAACTTTGAGGAACTGGATGTCACTATATTGGATAATGATGTTATGATACTCTTGCCTGCAACTTTTCCCTCAATTGCCTTTATATAAAGCCTCTCAAAATTCTAGAAGGAATCCAGCACAGTCGAATGAGGTTATTTACTAAATTGAGACATTACATCAGAGTCCGGAGCCTACTGGAAACTTCTCAACTGTTCCCCCCGCCCCATTGTTCCTTATGGATATAGCACTTTCTCCCTGCCTGTCCATGCAGTAGGTCTCCCGCCTATCGTTCAATCAGTGAAACCTTGTCTGGTCAATCACTCAGTTTCGCGGGTAATTTCCAGAATTTTCCTGTGCCTTCAATGAAATCACTAAGTTCTAGACCTCCTCCGCTTTTCTGTTTTATTTCTATTTGCTTCTGCACACAACCAATTTAGCACACAACCAGGTCATATTGTATATTAGTCTCTGACTTGATTAATTTATAATATTTATATGCTAATTTACAACTTAACCTCATTCAAAGTGAAATAAATCATTGCTAATTCTTGGGGGCCGTAACATTTGCCCTACTTTGCCCTTTGTCCTACATATTCCCTAAGTCGGTGACTTGCATGCAAATTCACGTCTTCACCAGATTCATCACAGTCAACCTGCTTGCGATAGTTGCTCCAACAATTGATGGAGCTGTCTCAATGTGTTTCTTTTCCTCTTCCCATTTTTCTCTGTACACACGGAATCATCCCATAGGCTTTCCCAATTTTCCTATGTCGGCACTACTCTGTTCCTGGCCATCTTTGTCATAAACCAGCATGTTTTCCTTTTTGGGCCTGGCCTCTTTTTGTATTTTGTGTGGCCAACATGTTCTGTGGCTCTTTGAGAGCACTAGTCTGAAGTGAGACAGCATATCTAGCCACTTCACATCAGGATTTCACACAACCACGTTTCTTTCAGTATTTCAATGGTCCCTACTTTGTGACCAAACAAACCAACCACATGGACTGAAATCCTATTGACTCATTGTACACCCCCTGGTAGCACATAACAAGATGAACTCCCTCATCCCATCCCTCTCAAATTCAAAACCCTAAGGTTTTGATCATTGTCTTCAATGTTTTGGGTGGTACCTTTCTACCCCCACCCCCCCTGGGAATTCTGGGTGGTAAGGCTGAAGACGGTCCTGGAAATTTCCCAACTGGTGGTCCCTCACTTTTGGAACAAACCTGGACATGAAATTTGATCCTTGATCAGACTGCATTGATTTTGAAGGCCTACCATGATGAAAAATTTTGTTATAAGTTTCACTATATCTGTGCGCCCTAATATTTCTCAGGGTATAGCCCTCAGGGAATCCTCGTGGTAAGCACACATGCTGGGTCAGTAATACTGATTTTCCTTCCTGACTTGGTCTTTGGAAGTGGGTCCTATATACGGAATCTATTAAGCCCCTACTAAAAAGGCTCATCAAATGCTGATTGGTTGCAAGAGCCGTACGAATTTTCTCCTGATTGGGCTTTTGCCCACCATTGACATGTTGGCAAGTCTTACAATACTACTCAGGACACATCTTTTCTGATGTAGGCCACCAAAAATCATGACTTCTATTCTGTCATGTGTTTTTTGCTCACACCTAATTGTCCCCTGCCATGGGAACTATCTGGGCTATGCCTATCTTTCCCTATGTTATACTCTTTCACTACATTTGATTACACCTTCCTTTCCTCATCTACAAGTGCATCGGGTTGCCGCCATTTTCCTCATGAGGACACCAGTTTTGCTTGTAGAAACAAACCAGGAAGTTGCTGTTCGGCTTCCTGTTTTGCGTCAATGCCCTCCCCCCCCCTCACCTATTTCCTAAGTGCTGAGTCACTTTTTGTTCATTTACCAGCTTGATCATGGCTTAATAAAGGGTCTCCTTATACAGTCCCCTAACCTAATCAGGTTCAGGCGGCTGGATTTTCATTGTTTACCAGCTTGTCCCTTTTTGTTTGTGCTCAAGGGGCTGGATTTTCATTACTATAGGGAATTTAGTCTCCCCTGAAGAGGGAAGAGACCTCCACATTCCTCTAACTTTGAGAGAAAGTATCCACTAAATTTGGGACCAAGTCATACTCGACTCTCTTTCCTATATGTCTGAGTATTTTGACTCTCACCGGCGCACTGTTTTCCTGTGAGGCTTTTTCTGGCATTGACCTAGTTACTGCACATGCTGGAAATTTCTTTTTCCTCACCAAATTTATCTACTGTAGACTGTGCAGAGCACGTGTCCCGCATGATTCTAATTCTAAGGGGTTTGGATATAAAACTATCACCTGAAAGTGACACCAATCCCTCCAAACAAAGCTTAAAGTCTCCCTTACTTTTTCCTGTGTCGGTTTCCTTTTTGTGGATTTCTTTGTTCTGAACAGAAGATGAACCTTTTGACCAGAGGACTTCTCTGTCTCTGCTTTTGACCCTCAAGTAACTGCACAACCTATTGGCTTTGACCTCACTTTTGGCTCCCGCTCTCCCATTTTGGTGGATACCATGCATCTCCAACACCGTTACTTTTATGTCCTTGCTTTTTAACAGTGATGGCAAGGTGAACTGTGATTTGGGTCTCATTCCCTGCTTTTGATTAGCAACAATTTTCTTTGCTCCCCCTTTTCTTGGAACCTGTTTGGGTTTCCCCTCTGTGTGCTACCATGAGAACGCTTTTTAGACCCGCTTAAAATTGTTGTATATTTTTGTAGTTAGTAAATTCTTGGCTAGGCCTCAGTATTACGACTTTATGTGTCCAAATCAAGTCCGCCGGCTTTACGGCTGCTTCACGCCAACTGTCCAATTTTGTTTTCAATCCATTGTTTTGGAATCTGGATGTAGACACTGTTTAACTCTTCAACTAACTTCAACTCCCCAACTCCCTAACTTGACCAAAATTTTGCCCGACTTCTTTGGATAGAAGCCAGCGATCAAACTTTTTACCTTTACAAACAAACGGGCAAATTCAACATGGGTCTGGTCATCCTTTTTCTACAAGACCTGAATTGTTGTCCACTATATGCCCTCTCGCACCAATTATAGGCCTTGGAAGCACAGCCACTTAACCCGTTAACCTCGTCATAATCCTACATCTGTCCTATGACATTGCCGATATATTTCTCGGCTTTACACCAATGAACACGGACTGTATGTAGCAACAAGGTCCAAGACGCCTTGGGCCATTTCAAGCTAATTGGCAATTTCCTCAACGTGTAAGAAGTTATTGTCTACTCTTGTTCCTGAAATTTGGAACCAGACGAATATTTTTCCGCCGCATCAAAACCAGAGGGCTTTGGAGAATCTGGCGCGAGCCTGTTCGAACTGCGCTACAAGCTCTTGTTTTTATATGCATTTCCATTTCCTTTTGTTTTCATTTCATTTTGCAACTTTTTTTCTTTTCTAATTCTTTGTCTTTTTCAATTTGCATTCCATCTCTTTTTTGTCTCATTCATTTTGCCTGTTTTATTTTCCAATCCTTTTCTTTTGTTGCAATTGCCAAAATTTTTCTTTTTTTTTCCAATCCATTTGCCATTCTTTCTTTTTAGCTCAATCTCTTTCATTTGATTTCTCACTAGTCCTTGTTTCTGACTCTTTATCCTATCCAAATATGACATATCCAAACAAATTATATTTGATGACTTGCTTTCGCATAGCATGTCTAAATGCTTGGCTAGTTTCAGTAACTCAGCTTTCTCAGCTCATCAAACTTGCTCCAAGTTTATGTGGCCCTATAACCGCTTCTGGATTAAACTCCATTGTGATGTAACTCTACAATATACATAATGACCTGAACCAAACTACAAGTAGTACATGTAACTACCCACAATTTTGTATGCAAAATTTGCACAAGGTTTACGTAACACTTTTTAGTTTTAAATTTTGAACAATAAAAGGCCCCCTTTTCAAATTGAATCTCATTTCAATTTCCGAAGACGAGCCTCCAATTCTGTAATTACTTTCGTGGACATCAAGGTCAGAAATCCCTTACCAACACAAATAAATGAGCCTTGTGCCAAAATGATCTGAATTTTATGTAAAAAACATTAATGATTTCTAAATCGTTTGGTTCAGAATTTGGTATGTCCAAAAAACAATTATCTATACAATTCAAAGTTAAACTTACAATTCTAATCTTATCTTTACCCAAAAGTTCACAATGTCCCAACCAAATTACGTTGCAGTTTCACGATGAATATGTCCTCACAGCGAAGAACCCAAATGCAGCCATGCAAAGTCACACTACACTTACTAAAACGCCTCAGGTATATATTCCATGTTAATCTTCTTATCTTCTCAGTCTTAAGGTATTTTGTCAGGCAGTTCAAGACCGGACAGGGTTTTCCCTCGACTACACTAATATTCTGCAATACAGCCCGGTATTCTACCAACCATCATTCTGTCGCTAATTGTCCTTATTTAGGACCAAACTTGAATCAAGCTTTTGTTCCAAACTAAGCTCTTTGGCCTTAAGACGACAGCCGTTTAGCTAGCAAGCTCCGGCGCGGCGGCATCAATTATATTAATAATCCTGGCAAAATATAGAGCATAAATCTATCATTATTGTAAGCTTAAAACTGCTATAACGAGACTGTAGGCCTAAGCTCCTGAATGACAACAACTGCTGGCCCCTTATGCTTCCAGTGACAGGTATTAACTTCTCACAGCTAAATTCCCCTTTGTAAAAATAAATCATTACATCACATCATGCATAAACAAACCTTCACTGTCCATCAGATTTTCACAAATTACATCATCTGAATTGCAATCATCATCTACATTATAACTTCATGTGGAATCCCAGATCATGTAATAGTTTTTGATCTTAAAGCATAAACAAGTTGACTCAGTTTCTAAGTACATCTTGGGGGAATCCCCACTTCCATTCTTGTGCAATCTATCTATATAGTTATAAACAACAGGTGCGCAATGCATATCTCAACATAAGCACTAGGAGGGAATTCCCTGTTCTCTTTTCCATAATAACAAAGTACTTTTCCCGTGAGATCTTTTCTCCAAATAAAATTGAGAAAATAATATTTTATACTCAAAATTTGAGGGTCATTATAACAGTACTAACCCCATTTTTTTGGGGTTTACAGTACAGTACAGACACATTGCAATGCATGTGGATTGATTCAAAACAGGCCTCTGATATACACTGTACAAAGGTCAGTTTGATATGGGGGTTGGCGGGGGCTCGGATTCTGAGCAAGGGGGGGGGTCTCGCGTCCCCCTGCCACCCCCCCCCCCCCGCGTTACTCCACTGATTCAAACTTAATAAACGATACCGTAGTAAGCATTTTTTTGACCATTTTTCACATCTCCCATTGACTATGTATCTGAAATTTAAAATTTATTAACTTTTGTGGTCGGAAAAATGAGTGTATATGCCATCTACCCGAGCTATATTACCTACAACCTAACATCAATTTCATTTCACAAGACCTTGCCTTGTCAACATCATACTTACTTATCCTTTGAAAGATGAAATTTAAGATGGCAAAGATACTCAAAACAACAAGAAGAAGGTAGAGGGGGGAAGGTGGGGCCGTGGGGGAGAGGATAGGATGGAGAGAATGGAAGGGAGAGAGGAAAGAAGAGAAAGACGGGAGGGAGAGGGGTGAGAGGAGGGAGAGGGCGGGAACAGCGAGAGTTGAGAGAGAGAGGGAGAGGTGGGAAGGATACAAGAGGAAGAGAGGAAAGGAGACGGAGAAAAGGATCTAGGAGGGTAAAGGAGCGAGGAGAGAGAGAGAAAGAAGGGAAGGGAGATGGAGAGAGAAGAGATGGAGCGAGGGGAAAGAGGGCAGGAAGCGGGAACGGGTAAGGCAACAAATATGGGAGAGAGGAGAGTAGAGGGAACAAAGTGGAGGGGAAGGGGAGAGAGGAGGGAAGACGAGAGAGAAAAGAATTGGGGGAAAAGAAATGGGGAGAGGGAGAAAGGAGAGGGGGAAAGGAGAGAGGAGAAAAAAGAGGAGATGGGAGGAGAGAAGGAGGAGACAGAGGCGGAAAAAAGAAAAGGAACGATGGGGCGAGAGAGAGAGAGAGAGAGAGGATGACGGAAGGAGCGAGGGAGGAAGAGGGAGAGAGAGGGCCTGGGGGCAGAGAGGGGAGCGGTAAAGGACGACTGTCACAGAGGTAGAGGTAAGGTAGGAAGAGAGGAGGGAGCGGAAAGAAAATGGGAGAGCGGGGAAAGAGCGGATAGAAACGGTATAGAGCAGAGAGAGGAAGAGAGACGGAGGAAGGGGAGGATGAGAGGGAAAGAGCTGGAAAGGGGAGAAGGAACATGGCAAGAGGAGAGAGAAGCAGCTAGACAGAAGAGGGAGTGGGTTTGTGGAGAGGGGAGGGAGGGAGGGAGAGATTGGCTGGGTATAGACGGAGAGGAAGGGGGGAGAAAGGAAGAGGGCACTGTTAGAAATTTCCGTAAATGGCTATTCCAGAAAAAAATGCCCTCCCCCTATAGAGGGTGCCGGAATTCCAGACTTTTTGTCACTTTTGAAAGCTGGAATTCCAGAATTTAATGTCTAATATGGGGTGGGAATTCCAGCCATTTTAGGTATAGAGGGTGACGGAATTCCAGTGTTTTTATGATTTTCAGAGGAAAATTACAGAAAAAAAATCAATATTTTCAACACCCTCTATACCATCTAACATAATCACCTGAATTCCATGTTTTTTTACATTGGGTACTCTAGGAATTCCTGGAATTTACTTGTTTTGTTTTGTTTTTGAGTGTTCGGAATTCACTGTAATTTACGCAGAAAGTGCGGTCTGGAAAATTCCGATAATCATGCGAAGGATGCAGGAATTCAGATATTTTAGTGAACAAATTTTTTGCCCTCTATAGGGGAGGGCAATTTTAATTTTCTGAAGAAAGCCCAATAAAGGCTGACTTCAGAGATTCCTGAGGGCTTTGCGCGCCCCAATTCCAAAAAAATCGTGTTTTTTGCATGTTCAAATGCCCTTGTCCAATTACAGTGTGAGTCAAAATGATTGTCCCGATGAAACAAAAAAAATATTAAAAATATTTATCATCTTTTTAGTAATATTATACATATACTTTATATGACAACTAATTACTTCTTAATCACAATGTCAAAAATCCCGAGATTCATGCAATTTTATTTTCAAGCTTATGCGCCTCATTTTAGAGGGTCGAAATGCCACTTGTACAAATTAGTACAGTAAAACCATAGAGATGAGTAAAACATGTTAAACAGTGTAATCACAACCAGGATAGCAAGAAAAAACGAGATATGGTCAGAACTTTCTTGTTGTTGCATTTATCAGTGAAAGCACAAAATGATTAATATATCATGAAACAAAATTGCTACAAAAAGTCTGACTTTGACCATTAGCCAACCAAGGTGTATTCACTTAAATTGAAACCTGGTTTGGTGTGTATTTTTCAATACTTTTTGTTTTGCTTAGTTAATAGTTTTAAAAACGAGCTTCATCCAAACCTTGGCCGACGAGTTCTAAACAGTCAAAATAATACATGCACTTGTTGTTGGCATTCATCCCAACTTGTTCGAAATAAAAATAAATAACTGGCCCCCCCCCATGTGTTATAATCATTGGCGCATTTATTACCATTTATCCACCAGAGTATGTAAAGCAACATGTATCTGAAATTTGCGCTTCAATAACAAAATCATAGATCTGCAGTCAAAAGCAAATCGAGCCGACTGTATTTAAAAGAGTGCAGATATTGATTGCCTTAACCAAAATGAAAATTCAAAATTCCTTGAAAGCTATTTAAATGTACAAAATTTTAACTATGTAAACATTTTAAGAGCTACCTTGCCACAGTTGACCATAAAAAATCAGGATATTTGGGGAACAATCATTTTGACTCACACTGTACTAATCACTGTGTGAAATTGCTAAGCTTAAATCGAATTCCTTCATATAGAAAATCACAACTTTGTTATAAAATTCCGGATCCGGAATTTTTGTTATACACAGTATCCTATGGGACGAAATACTACACTTAAAATGTTTACTGCATCAAAACGAAAAATCCGATTCATCTCAAATTTCGAAATTGTGCATTTTAGGTTACTATATTTAGTTCTAGTTGACTATTTTTCACTATTACACAAAAAAATAATATTTCGAAATCTCTGAGTCAGACTTTAAGAATACAGATTTTCCATAAGTTTACGGAAAATCTGTTTTAGAAAAAAATAAAAATAAAAAACATAAAACTCATCTCTTTTCCAAAATATAGTTGCTGTTTGGGTTCACTCCATCTCTTCGCTTGTGTTTCTCTTTTCTTGCGCCTTGTATCCTTACGTAATTAGGCGCTTTACAAATCCAGTTATTATTTATTATTATAAAAATGTGAATTTACGGAAATATTTCAAAAATTTCCGGCAGCA
>JAMKCH010007810.1:0-58926 GCA_023653785.1 Ophioderma brevispina | reverse complement strand
CTAACCCAAATTTTCATCTGGGGACTATGATTTATTGTGGGGGCGTCCTAATTTAAAAAGAGCAAAAAAACATATAGAATGTTTAATGGATTCAGGGACACTTCAATCACTAAGGACTCACATTTACTGTCCATATCAGGCGCTCAAATGTGTGACTTACGAACGTGGACACAATGCATTTGAATGGGCCCGAATGCGACACACAATGAAATTGTTAAAGAAAACGGATTGATTCAGGGGATACACCCGGAGATCCTTCTCTTGGTGGTGTTGACAAGAGAGTTGCAATTATAAAATTACATCATGTGCATAATAATAAGCTTCCTAAAGAACGCAGAATGTGCCAAAAAACCAGTGTGGAAAGATCAGAATGAATGTCTTCTGCTGTCTTACTGATATAAACAAGAAACATTTGGGCTAACAACGGTTCAAAATACTATCTATTATTATATCAAAATAAACAACTACATTTACACAACCTATCCGTGTCGAGGGCTAACAGAGAATTTCGGATTCATAGTTACATCATAATAATAATGAGTTTGTAGAAGAAGAAGTAATATGCAAAACCGGTGTGAAAATATATAATAAACTATCTTTCTGATGTACGGATTTGGATAATAAGTTTCATAATAGTATGCATTATTATATCCAGGTAAACAAATTTCGTTGATGCAATCTATCCGTCCTTTAATATCTGCTCCTTGAGAGAGACTGATCGCCTATAAATCAAAGTCCATGTGGTGCACTGAATCTGACTCATTCAATTTCTACTCATGTTCCATCACAGTGCCTGTATAGTCAGGCTACAGACATGTGACCTTGTTATACCAATATAAATGTTTTTCAATGTTTTCTAGACTAGTTTTCCTGCTGAATATGAATCCGATGGATGCCAGACGTACAACCGTGAGCATTTTCGAGGAACGCAAAAATTCAAAAGGCCACCTAAACATTAAAAACTCATATGTTAATTACTCAAAAGTGTTAATTTTTTTTGCCTGTCCAGTCAAAACACAATGTGACCAATTAAAATGTATTCATTAACGCCCTTAATTAAGAAATCCAATATGGCCGCCAATACATCAAAGCATCTGATATTATCTACTTTTGACCGTAGAATGGTAACATGTTAATAAACCAATGCTTAGCAATCAATAATTATTAGAAACCAATTATGAATAGCTTTCAACAAATTGCAATCAATAAATCAACAAAACCATTCAAGATGGCTCCAAAATGGGAAAATTCATTACAACTTAAAGGAAAGAGCGGCCCATTGTTTGTGTATATCCTATAAACTGCTTCAGCGCAATTTAAATTATCTAACTAAATCAAGTGTTGCTTCTGTCAAGATGGCTCCGATAGCGTTCATAGGCTGCAGACTGTCAATCAGTAAAGGTCAGTAATTCATTCACGGTATAGGCTAAGATATCTATTTTTAGTTTTAGTTTGATATCACTGCCAACAAACCCCAGTAAGGTCGTATCTTATGTATGTCTGATCGTTATTCATCAATACCAAACAGGATTGCCAATAGGTGACGCTAAAACATAGCCAGACCAAAAACAAATGGAGAAAGAAACACAGCTCTTTAGACTATTAGTGAATAGGATTTTTTCGCCCGCCTTTGTGTAAGTGCCCATGGTATCTAGCCACTTTGGTACCTATTTTGGATGCCATTCGTCACACGTTATGATCTCTGATACCTAATGAGGTTACATTGATCTGATTGACCTACAGGGATATACCAAGCATTGCAGTATAGGTTAGACACATTCATCAATTATAGCCATCTTAGAGATCGGAAGTCATCTTTGGATCTATAATGACGGAATTTTATTTCATATTTTTAGAAAAATTGTTTATGATGTGTACTTAATTATGACTGCCAAAACACCAGGATCGATACCAAACTACAACCTGCAGTCAAAATAGATCACGATAACACCTGTATGGCGGCCATGATGGATTAATTGATTAGTGGTTACCAGAGATCATAGTTAATTTGATCACAATGAATGTTTTAAACGAGACAGGATGAAAAAATCCAATTGAGTGAACAACAGATGAATGTTTGTGTTGGTGGCCATTTTATTTTTGGGTTTACAAACATGCCAAGGGGCGTCTGGCATCCATCGGATTAAGGATCAGCATAAAAAACTGGTCTAGAACCATTGAAAAACATTATATAGTAATAAAACAAGGTTGCATATTAGAATTCAATTGAATCGTAGCTGACAGTAAGGATTTAACGCTTAGCCGTTATTGCCCTGGACAATTTTCGGATTCTTAAAGACTCTTAAGAAAGAGAGAGAGAGAGAGGCGAGCGAGGGAGTAGGGAAATCGATTACTTGATATACACTTCTAATTTTCCCTTCGGCACTTTTACGGTATAGATCGTGAAAATTGGAGATCTACCTTTCGTTCGTACCGGACCCATTCTCCTCAGAATTTAGAAGCTGAGGCGGTTTGAAATCGAAATTGTCTGAAACGTGGGAACTGTACGTGCGGATGTGGGGAATTTGCTGAAACGTAGAAATCGTTATACGATAGCAAGAAAAAATAGCTATGCGTTACAAACAGTCCAACCCGCAAAAAAGTAGTCTATTTTTTCTTGTTCAATGAGTCTAAAACAGGTCTGGTAACGCTGTTTTTTTGTTTTTCGTTTTTATTGTTAATATATAATTGTACAATAGCATTCATGCATGGGTTTCGTGGGGGTCTGGAAAAGAGTACGTTAACGTGATGACAGTAGGGTAGACTTCTAAACTAAATTTCTACAGCTTAAAAAGGAACATTTTCTGAACAAAAATCTATTAAGGATATGCCATTTTCAAAACACAATCAACATCTGTAGTCATGTTTGTATCATCGCGGTGGCGGAAACCTCAAGTGAGTAGTGTGTAGCATGTAATGGTAATCCGAATTTATATCTGGATTATTTCCGAGGGTATACTAAGGAGATTAGGTGTGCGGCAGAACGCATTATCTCTTGATGGCCAGTATAAATATTTTACAAAAAAGCACTTTACGTTGCCCTCTAGAGAAGAGTTCAGTACGGGTAGGTAACGACGAAAATACGTAATCCTCGGGACCACGGCAGGGGATCCATATACACGGCCATCTCCCCCACGCGAAACCAGATAGAGTGACACCACCTGCCAACCACTACCCGAAACGTGAGAGGTAGAACAGGTGAAAAAAAAATGCTATGTTACTCGCGGGTTGATTTGAAGACTCTACTGTTGCCGGCATTAGACATATAAAAACTTTTGTTTTACGAATGTAATTGTAGTGCCCTGGACATATGAATATCGTTTTAAGGACACCTTTCAAATGGGAGAAAACGGAAAAAGTAGCGGCTCGGACCCGTATGAGCTAGGAAATTTTCTGTTTGTAATGAGGCTTCAAAAAGCAAAGCACTCACTTGCATCCTTTCGTGCCTGTTTAATTTCCCTTCGGACCTATCCCTTTGAATCCTCCACGACTCGGGCGAATATTCGAGTAAGATATTCAAGTCGCCTCAATTACTTACGAGGATTGTGCTGTTCCCAACAAAATTCAAATGTGGAAACAGGAGTTGTTTTTATGGCTGTTGTCGTCGGACCATGTCAGCAGTGGTGTGTTCGGAAGGGCATTTATTCTTACCAAAAAAATATTAGTTATTATAAGTGAGATACAAAAATACAAACATCATCTATCTATCTAAAATCCACTATCCATCACCACCCACCACCATCCATTCCATCCATCCTCCATCGTATCATTCGTCGCATCCATCCATCCATTCACCCACCCATCGATTAATCCATCTATCTATCCCGCATCTGCTCCATCTTCCATCCTATTAATCCAGCCAGCCTTCATCCTTCCAATCACCCATTCATCTATTCTTCATCCGTCCATTCTATCCATCATTCACGCATGATGTATGCATCCATACAACCCAAAAATGATATAAAAAAAACTATTGTCTTCGTGCTATTTACATTGGATCTTTAAAAAGTCTTGTCGATGTGTCTTGTACATTAAATTTGTTGTATTCAAAGTGATCAAATGTTCAGTAATTTGAACCCAATATGATAACTTAAGACTAACTTATATATCATTTAATTTAGATTCTTCTGCTGTCTACAGACTCCAATGCCCTGACCGAAGATATTTTTAGTGTGATGAAGACATTTCGAATCCTACAAGGAACACTTAGCCGTTGTCTTCCACAAGTCACACGCTACAGGGGGCCAAACAAGTGCCACAAGTTTTACCCTTTATTTAAATGTATTAAACGAATGGGTTACACAGATAAAGTAAAAATATCATTAGTTTTTCAAACTTGAACAAATCTTAAATCAGTTTTAAAAACGACGCTTTAATGGTCGTTTTAACACCCTGATAGTCAACATGGAAAATAGATGCCACAAGGTAATATAGAAATATATAGTTTGAACTTCAATGAAAACTGTGTGATGAACTTCTTAACCAACCATTATTCCGGACAATGGGAGTACCGGCGAAGGAAAATAAGGAACTGCAAGAAAATTGGAAAGTAAACCTGAAATAACAAGGTACGAATGTGATGAAAACATCGCAATTCCAAATTCAATTTCCCATCATTGAATTATCTGTCAAGAGACCTGCCGTGTACGTTTTGCATTTATCACAAGGGAATTGTTTACCAAAACTGTGTGAATAAAAAAGTTAGCGGAACCCATTTCAGGGTAGAGACTATTGACTCTTGTCGAGGAAAGTCACGACCATTAACATTACAGTTCATGGCATGAATTAAAAAAATATATCGACACAACAGATACTATATTTGATTTTTGTCCGTGTTATGGGTCGTAGGAAACCCCTACGAATCTTTTCAGTCAATGGTTTGTGTGTTGATACAAGAGACCCGGCTAACGTTCCTGTTGATCTCACCTGGGTTTGTATAATATTTGGGCTTCCACATGGCCATCTTGTCAATAACAAAAGCTGTACTTCAAATCGATATATCTGCGTAATAGTCCAATAATGTATGATTTGACACCACACCAAAGGCAACAGAACAACTTTGGTGTTTATGTGTAATATACTCGGAAATAGTCCAAAAATAATATAGTAAAAAGTCTACCAAAATCAACCTAGGGGAACATGTAGAAATAATTTTCTGGGGCAACGTTTTTACAGGGGGAAAAATTGAATGTTCGAATGTTTAAAATGATGTACCAATTTATTGGGCTACTCCTAAGGTTTAAACAAAAGGTATTATAGTTTTGCCCTATCTACGATTATATGGTTTTGTATCAATAGGCTCATGAAACAGTTCAGTCAGCTGGGGATAAAATCATTAGAATGGTCCGACTTTTGATCGGACTGGTTGTAAACTGTTAAATTTGTCCCACTAGATAAAGATAAAATGTAAATAGCATTCTTTGTTTGAACTTATCAGATAAGAATTACAGAGCTATGACTAGTGACCTCCCATAGACCCTTGTAGCCCCCAGGCACATTTTGCGTTCCAATTATGCAACGAATATTATAGATGGTGCACCAGTATATTTCGGGTTCTTTACATTAGACGAACAAGTTGCACCATTTCTTATAAGAAACGGATATATCTGAAAATTTACCCCCAGTGTGACCTGGAACTATTTGAATCATAAACTATTTGAACTACAACCTGCAGGATATGGAAACTATACCTTTGTTAACCTGGAATGTAACAAACACGTGGATTACTTTCGGGACGCAGTTTTGATACTTTCAATTTGAACCCTGGATAAAACTTTACCCCCTTAAAAAATATGTGTCCACTCCTGTGATTTTAGTAGACTTTTGATATGTTGTTTTTAGAGGTATTCTCAATACTTCTGTTGGAATTGATTCTGTTGCAAATTGTGTTGGGTTTAAGGCAGCATTCATTCTATGTATTGAATGGCCGATATGGCAACCTCCAAAGGCTAAAGACTAACATCATTATGAGGTTGTATTAACTTCGGTACTAAGCTATACCTTATATATGGGAGCGCCTGTAAGTTTCATATTATTGAATATGCAATTAATGATGACTAGTTCTCATTCAAGTTTGATAGACGGGTTTCCACAAAGTCCGTCTGTTGCATATGTCAGTACTGGTACTGCACAGATCTACCATCCCGAGAGATCTAAATTAAATACTGACCTCGAGTCTTTAGCAACATCATTATAATATAATAACTAGTTTTCACAATACCTAAAATAGACTTTCACAGCAGCAACATGCATAAACACAGCCAAACTCTGTCCAATTGGATCTCACACTAATGGCATCATCTTATGATGCAACCTTTAACTTGCGCATTACGTGGAAATTCCGAAGCTATTTATAGTAATAGCTTTTCTAGGAATGTCTCTGATGTGTTAACAAAATGCATCATGCATTATCTCATTTTAGCACTGGAAGAATTCCATTTTCTCTTGCCTAGTAAAACAAGGTACTTTCCCTACCAGGAATCTTTTTTTAGTTACATACAGAAAAAAAAATACTATTTTAATCACAAAATGAGGATACTGAAAAGCAAGCTAGCCGTATCAAACACGTCTGCAAAGCCGGGCTGCAAAACCGTTCTCCTTTGTCATCCGCAAAATACTACAAAATACCCCATTACCTTGCAAAATGAACCTAATCGTTGTGCATTGCTAACATCAAGATTAATTTTGTTTTTGTATGGTTTTCTCGATTGTAAACTTGCTCAAATTCAGCATACCCTAAATTGGACTGAACTCCAGATCTATTCGATTTTGCAACTTCTATTCCCACGACCACGTTCCACAAACATACTGATTCATTTATTATTCGCGACGCTTGTTGACGTCGTGCTAAGCAACGTGAAATATACAATCTCAAAATAAAATTTTCCCGGTATATTGGTGTACACATTCTCAATACTCTCCATTGCGTTTACTTAGACCTCACATAGATCTCTACGTGCTACTTAATGTAAGACGCATGCTACGTTATACGGTCGAAGGGCATTTACTACTTCGATTCTCTGGAGTTCTTTACCCATTAATACCCGGATGCGGGAGCCCATATAAAAAGATGAAGCCAACAACTGCTCCAAATCAGCCACCCGTATTTACTTAAAGGTAAAATATAATTTGTTGCTATACATACAGTGGATACCAAAAAGCACCCAATGGTTGACAAATCTGACGATATGTGTGAAGAAACTTTGTGGTGGGATATATTGTCTCTTATAAGATCAATCTTTATTACTATTTAATGCGAGTTTCTATATGTGCCTGACTGTCTGTCTGTTTCCAATGGCTTGGGATAGAGATCCACCGCCCTCATCGCCAATACATGTCGTTGGCGCAGGATCTCTACCCTCAGGGCTGCGGCTGTCATTGCACGCAGCAGAGGGTTTTGCCTGCGATGACAGCTGCAAACGCGTAACCCGACAACGGGTTTGGTCTATGATTTGGCCTACGATAGCAAACGTGAAACCCGAGAACGGCGAAGCTCTAATATTTCAGTATTTTCACTTCCAAATAGATGTATTCTGTTAACCATTATCTAATTGCAAATTCTTGGTCAGTTCTACTTTCAGCAACAAAGAAATAACATTTTGAGTACGCACTGAAATTGCATTAGCTTTGGCTCACAAAAAGTCATTTTAGGAATCATCTGCTATCTTTCACGATCAATCTGAGTGAAAAAGGTTCCGGATTTTAATTTGTTAAGAATTCTGGTTTCTTTTGAAAATAACCTGGCCCCAAAGTCATTACTTACCGAATGTTTTCCTCTTTTGTGTGTGTTTAGGGGCAAAGCTCACCTTTACAACTTGCCTAATGGAGATGCGTTAACCTGTTTAGGAATTACAGCTTTAGAAATGGTCTCACACAAACTCCGATCTTTAATCTTTTATCGTTATTATTGTACTCGCTATGCTTTTCCAAACTAAAATTGATGGAAAATGTTTAGTTACGAAGAAATTGAAGGTATGCTGCCTATTGAGACGTCTCCTGCTAACTCTTTATTGTAGAGAGTAGTTGTTCACATCTCGCTAACATCTTCTACATCTTCAGCAACAGTTCTATCACTTGACTACCGCCTCAGTATAGATCATTCAGATGGAAGAGTACAGACGACAGTTATCACCTACTTGAAAAGGGCGCGAACAATATTGATCCTTTTCTTATCGTGTCAATTGACCGCTTTCAGACTGTCAATGGATGTTGTTAATATATAATCTATTATAGCTCTTCATAGTCTTTGAGAAAATTGTTTACGGAATGACTTTACATTGCAGCAGGTTTAAGTCAGGGATTTTACGTAACTTCGAACTTCTCTTTCCGTGTCTCCTTTAACGGAATCAGTTTTGTCCAGAAAACTATATATAACCTTTTTTCAGTTTGACAAATGCAGTTTGATTTGGACCTGCTTTTACCTTTTAATGTTTTTTGCGTTGATCCTTAGCAATGAGCTAATAATGAGGTTGTTACATGGTGTCATGACTTCTCATACTGCATGTGACCCTAATAATCTATTCATAACGCTGCCGATGAGCGATGCAGAGAACATAAAAAAAATCATGGACACTAATGAGAAACATTTTAAGAATAATAATCAGCTAATATATATTTTGTCCTCCCTTTGTCTGCCACTATGTATCGCCTTTGTTTCATACAGTATAGTAAGTAAGATGGACATTTCAAGTTCAGTCAAAATCAGGATTTGTAACTTGTTCACAAGAATTGCCTGTATACTAAGATAATTATGATAGGCAACAGCGCCTTTTTTTAAAAGCCGTGGCGGATTTATTATACAGGGCTGGATCAATAGAAACGCAGCAACAAACTTCTCCCCAATTTTGGTGGTAATTGTTGTAAAAATTACATCAAATAATTAATGCATCTATTAAAGCCATGATATCCCTCTTTTCACGTAGGTTAATTTGTTCATGTGCGGTCATGGCTAACCAGTAATCATGTTTTTGCACAATGGGACAAGGTGATTTCCACGTAATGTTTAACACAAACCTATTCAATTTGCCCTCCTTCTCACTTCGTTATGCAATGAATGGGATTTTGTAATTGAAACTTGGTCCCAAAGCTGGACTTTGTGCCCATTGGGCAAAAAAACAAAATTTATTAATCGTTATCCATGACGCACATGAATAAATTACCTATCCTTGGAAAATAGGGATTCGTGGCTTTAAGATGGTTAGGTTAATTTTGGTATAATTTTACAAATTACCACAAAATTGAGAAGAACGTTTTGTTGCGTTTTTTTATCGATACGCCTGTATATCCCTGAATGCTTAAGATGACCCGCGTTTCTCCTCCAACTGTGTCATCCTTTTTTGATTCCTTCTTGCTGCTTTCCAAAATATAGACCTTTATAGAGCGACTTCCAGGGTTGAAGAGGTTATAATACCTAACATATTTTAATTCACTGAATGACTTTGACAGATCTGTAATTCAAAATATCATTGGTATAACCGAATTTACCAGGTGAACTTTTCGCATGGAATCATCTCTAAAGCATACAGGTGCCAAAATTGTTCCACACGTTCCCTCTCTGCTTGAATTTTGCCAGATAAGTTCAATAATTATCCTCCAATCATCACGTTTATCACGTGTTATCAATATATTAATTTTATAATCTAATCAATACGGTGAAAAAAATAAAAAAAACATACGCGTATAGCGATCAAACGTCTAATTAACCTCTAACGTGACGAATCGGTTATTTATACATGTGAATGGTTGGAAATTAAACTTAGTTTGTACAAAGCAATCGTTGGCATAAATTATCTGAATAAGTTCTACAATTACTAGCGACCACTGTAACAATTAATTTGATAGCGTTTTAAATACTTAAGGGGGTGGCTTCAAAAACTCAACTTGGAGGGTAAACCGTGTTTCGTCGTTGTTTTAAACAATGCGAGGAGGTTTCCACCGAAAAAAAACAGAACAGAAAACCGCTCAACTGCTGGTTGAGTTTTGATGCCACCCTAACTAGAGGCGCAATGGATTACATGTTGATATTGATTACTAACGAAAAAACGTGTCTGTGTGTTTGGAATAGCATACAATCACATGTTTAAAGAGACATTTCGTAATCCACAGCCTCCTCTCACCCGACCTTAACCTAAAGAAGTTGTAATTATTTTTTAAATCACCTGCAGCGTTTATACCACCTTTGTAGTGTGCGTATGCCTATTGTGACGTGTAGATGTGATCGTCTCTGCAAGAGATTCGCATTTGTTATTTTTCTGTCCGTAAACGGATAGCTATTACAGACATAGTTAGGGGGGCTGTGGTTTGATATGAAGTCCCGTGGGATTCAATGATTTAAAGCATCAAACCTATTTAGTACACCCTTAAGCCTAAGGGAGATTTATTTCCGGCAGCGGCGCAGTAGTACTGCAAACTTATACGGCAGATAATTTACGCAGTGGGACCAGAAACTTGTACGGCAATCTGGCACTAGAATTCATCCAGGCAATTGGTGATGACCCACCAACTTAAACGCTGGACTTGTACGGCAAAGATAAAATTGCTTCGCCGACCGCAATTAAGTGGCACTCGTCGCAGAGTGCAATCAAATTGATTCTTTGTGCATGCGCTCTTCTGATCCCGACATTAAAATCGGATTTAAAAGTTTTCACCAAGGTTGAAGTAAAGGAAATAACCGTCTGTCATCACTCAAGTTGCAATATGATCAAAACAGGAAAGAGATTCCATTTTTTTCTTTCTATAGACATTTTAGAGGGAAATCATACTGTAATGGATTTTTTGTTACGATATTATGAGTATTATGTGGAGATAACTTCTAGTACCTTTCTGGATAATCTCATCCGAAAAGTTTTCGAAACTAAATACCATAATATTCTTTTTAACAGTTATGTATACCCTCTATGAGATATACTATAATATTTTATTTTAAAAGTTTCGTGCGAGCGATGATAATAAACAATTTCAATTATTTTAAAGATTGTATTCGTGAATGCGTCCCCCGTTCAGGTGATGGACAACACTTTTTAGGGGAACTGAAAAAGAGCAGATCTTCATCATGAGGACACTTTTATTTTTTTCACGTTCCATTTCTTATATATTGTACAAATTTCCACGCAGTCCAGCAGTGTGCAACTTTGCACTATGCCCGAATTCAAGGGATCGATTAATTACGCATAAAGCTAGAAACCGGTGCATCACTGAAGTGCTTCCCGGTGTGGCTGGGAGGTTTTAATTCAGTGATGTGCATCCCGCGTGCCTGTTTGATCATGGCGCTAGGACTTAGTGTGCAAATAGTTAGTATTATTTATACGGTGGCCCGATTTCCTACAGGTACCACTAGCATACCTATATAATTAGGTCATATATCAGGTTTTAATCATGGAAAGAATGATTTGAATATTCTATGGTAGCCTAATTATCCTGATTTCCAATGATTTTAATTGGTGTTTTGATCGGGATCTTATAGTCTCTGTGTTTCGTGTAATTTTACACTTTCCTTTTACGAATTATAACATAACGAACTATACCATATCTTCCATATCTTTGTTTCTCTTTACAAGAGTAGGATCCTTTTTCCCTCTATCATGAGCCTCGACTGTTAATTTGAACCTCTCTAACTTTCTTGATTAAAAACGAATCTATATTGTAATTGCTATCAGGGACAAATCTACAGTTTAAATTATCATTTTAAAAATCAAAATACATTGAAATAGATTGTGAGCCCCCTCCCCTGGCTACGCCATTGTTGTACTATGGACGTCCTAAAGAAAAAAAACTACCAAGGACTTTCGACAACACCTGAGGCCGTGAATGCAATCACAATTTCGATTGTTTCAGCAAAACTGTGAGTCGTTGATAGAGTACAAGTATTGAAGTAGTCTACATTTTCCCATCCAATTCCTAACACCTAAGCCATAGCTATGTCCGTAAATGGACGTGCTGTAGAGGCCTATGCACATAGTGTCTCGTACAGTCCATGTAACTTATTTTTGCGAGTTTTCGCCTTGGCCGTTTGTTTCCCAGATTGTGATTTCAGAATCTATAACAATCAATCAAACATGATTGTTTTTGTGGTGAGTTACTTAGAATGTGCGGAAAATTAAAGGCCCTGGTTGAATCACCACTCTTTATTTTAATAAGCCTGTTCAACCAATGTGAACTGTTTTTACACTGTGTACTGTTAAAATTTTACAGTTTTGGTTGTAAATATATACACTCAAAAGATGCATTAAGTTGTATACAACTAATATCTCGTAAAAATATTACGTGATGTTTATTTATCAATACCTTTAACAATTAAGACATACACGTGAGACATCCAGACGGAGCGGCAAGGGCTTAGCATAGATCACACGACCGCATTTACGCGGATCTCGTTAAAAAGTACGTTTATCTTGTAAAAGGTTTTTGACAAAGAGTATAATCATGTGAACATTCTTTAAATGGCTGCACTTTACAATTTAGTCCATAATAGCCCTGGAAAATTTTAAAATATATTATTTTGCTGCATATTTTCCGCGGTAATTTTACAGCCAAATACTGTAATTTGTTGCTTTTTTTCTAGCATTTTAACGGTAATTTTCACTGTATTTCGAGAATGCAAAACTTTGTTTTTTGGACCTTCACTTACCGTTCATTATGTTTTTTCCGTAATTTCTTGTTTCAGTGTATATTACGGTTTGAATATGGATGCACCATGTGATGTTGTCACTGTCTAGGAAAGTGAAAATAAATTGAATGAAATAGTAGCCTCTTCTTCTTTGTTGGAACGTGGGCAACACATCATCATATTATGTTATATTTTTTAAAGTATGACCGGTTGTTTACTATACAATTTTAAAATCCCTTGGAGGAAACATATTTTACGGGCTTTTAAATTTACATGTAGCATTTAAAGGAAGCCCCTAAAGCGCAAAATAAGACCAAATAAACAAACGTGAATATTTACCGCTATACCGGAGGCCTATCGTGTTATTGATCTGGGAGGCTGAAAAATTTTACTTGACAGCCATTGGCAAAACGCCAACCGCGCAAAACATATAGCCATCAATGTTACTCATTGCACTGGCCCCGATATAAACAAGAATAACATGGTTTTATATACTGTATCGTAAAAGATCACAATGGTGTGGAGAGTGAGATGGACCGGGACGATATACAAGAGAGTACAGAGATTAACAAAAGTCTTAATATTAATAATATAGAAATGTATGAGTCGAAGCTTACGAGACTTAGAAAATTAATGGATTAGTTCCTTCCTTTTTCTTAATTTTCGTAAATATAAGGCAACGAGTTTCAATCATTGTTTAAAGATGTTCACAATTTAAAGAAAGTGAGCAAGAAAAACTTTTGTTTTATAAGAGGAAAACAAGGTCGACTTAGGCCCACGTGCGGGCGAGCGAAAAGAAAACCAAACGAACGCGAGGGGCAAGCGCTCAACAGTCAGCATAATTTCGCGGTTTGTGGCATTTACAGGAAATACTTCACTCCAAGGACAAGAAAAGAAATGCCATTACCACTATGCTTTCACATATCGAATCTTTCAAGTTTTAACATTGCTTTAACCACAAAATTTAAGGTCACTCATAAATTTCCTCTGCTGACGAAGTAAATCCATTGAGGACTGATTGAATCGGTTATTGTCCTCCCGATGGGGTGCCACTTGAGATTCCGGTTTACGACCGCGCGAACACAATGGGGTTGTTGATTGCATCAATCGAAGAGCGAGACCAACTTATACGGCAGTCACGTAGAAACGTGCCGTATTGTATGGTGTGACAACAGTGTTGGCACAATAAAACGACATTTAACTTATATTTACGGCAGACCAGCACTAAAGTACGGCAAATGTTGCCGTATAAATTTGCAGTACTACTGCAGCCGCTGGCCGGAATAAATCGCACTTAGGAGTGCCTTAAGTAGGTCCCAAAGAACAAGGAAAAGTTTGATGGAGAATTCCCGGGGTGGCAGATGGCGGCCATCTTGATTTTCAAAATGGCCGCCATTTTGGTAATGTTCAAATCATAACTCGAGTTGTGAATGTGCTAGGTCGCTAGTTTTGGTGCCGAAACTTGTATGTTATACACCCATAAGTCCGGGAAGGAAAAGTAGATAGAAAATGAACATAAGACTGGCAGCCATTTTGTTTTTTTCAAACTGGGCTGCCAATTCCATTTTATGTACATTTTCCAGCAGTATTTCAGTGGTGAGTTTCATACGAATTTAATTTTATAGTGACCCCTTCCATTTAACTTGTCAAGGTATATATAAAGATAGTTTGGATTTGTTGAGAGTAAATAGTAAAATCTTCATTCCATCTTGTATAATTTGTCTTTCAAAATGAATGGCTGTCATTTTGACACTGTAAGAGTGCATTTTTTTACTAGAACTATAGCGCATTTATGCTGACCTGAATGCTATGGCGCATTTGGCTTCCACGAATCAGTGATATCAAAAAACGGGTCAGGCAGGTATTTTTACTCATACATCTAAGTGCCGAGTGTAGAAGTTATTATAGTCCACCTTACTCACAGTTCACCTACAACGGTAAAAAATAAGGCACTTGATTCAGTTGACTCCTCGCCACTCAGTAATCATTGTCTTCTATGGAGCCCAGATTATATCTCCTTTTAGCATCGGGTGAAAATTTTTGCTCCACATACAATCACGGAATAAATCGTTAAACTAATGTGGCCTGAAGCGTCAACTGAGGTGCTAGGTTTCCTTCACGTTGTAGGTGTGAGTATGAGTCCCGATGACTACTCGCCCTGGCCAACACGTGAACCGCCAGTGCTTTCAATCAACGCTCACGATTTAATTGCTTTGGTTGGCACTGAATCGCAGTGATGTCACTGACCCGAGAAATATAAATGCACTACAGTATCCTTGTTTCATGAATCGTACATTGTAGTGGAATGGGCCGAGTGGAGTTGAATTCTACTTACAACATTATACTAAACTTCGATAAACTTTGTTAAAGAAGAATAACAAAACACTGTCATATGTGCATAGAACCCAGGGTTTAACCACTTGTAGAACTGTAGTGCAGTCTATTTGTATGAGTCCTTTAAAAACTGCCTGTAGGGGTCCACGATGTGTTGTATTTTGAGCTGGATAGTGGAGTACTAATTTGGTAATTAGTCTTAAAAGTTGCGCTGTGGAATTGGTTTATTTGGTGGCGAGTCCAACGTCAATGTTTGATTTATCAAGAACAAGCGCATAACCATTTGCATGAGTCCTATATCATAAGCCGATTCGATGAGGTAGATGTGACGTAAACAATACGCGAGGGCAGAATAATTACATTCTTTAAAAGTGCCCTGCGGGGTTGTTTATGGTATGAGTCCCACATTCCACTTTGTGTGAATTGATATGTTTAACAACCACATGTTAAAGTTTTCTATCACGTACTCATCATCATCAACTGTTCTGATTCAATGTTTAAAAATGACCATATGTGAGATAACTTATAGTACCTTCTGGATAATCTCATCCAGAAGTTTGTGCAAACTAAATAAACGCAATAATATTCTTTTTATAACATTTATTATACCCTCTATGTATATACTTAATAATATACATTATTTTTAAAAGGTTCGTCGTGGCGACGGAGACTAAACAATTTTCAAAAAATAATTATTTTACAAGATTGTAGTTCGTGGACAATGACAGTCCCACTTTCATTGCGATACAACACTTTTTAAATGGAAACCTGAAAAATAGCAGATCTTCATCATGAGGACACTTTTTTTTTTTCCACGTTCATTTCTTATAGATTGTACACATTTCAACGCATTCCAGCAGTGTGGTGCACTTTGCACTATGCCCCGAATTCAAGGGATCGATAATTACGCATAACGCTAGAACCGGTGCATCACTGAAGTGCTTCCCCGTTGTGGCCCTGGGATGTTATTTCAGTGATGGTGCTCACCTGCGTGGCCTGGTTTGATCAGTGAGTAGCCTAAGTGTGCAAAATAAGTTATTATTATTATTACGGACCGTATCATCCTACATGTGACCCTATCACTACTATATAATTAGTCTAATTCAGTTTAAATCATGGAAGAATGATTTGAAATTTCTATGGTAGGCCTATATTTACCTGATCTTCCAATGATTTTAATATGGGTGTTTTGATCGCGATCTTATAGCCTCTGGTGGTTCTTGTATTTTTTTTTACACTTTCTTTCTTACGAATTAACTAACGAACTAGAATATCTTCCATAGTTTTTTTCTCTTTTCCACGAGTAGGATCCTTTCCCTCTATCCATGAGCATGTACCTGTTAAATTTGATACTCGCTAAATTTCTTTTCTTGGAATTAAAAACTAAAAAATCAATAAAACTCAAAAACTTAAAAAACACTAAAATTTTTAAATAATTGAAATCAAAATACATTGAAATAGATTTGACCCCCATCCCTGGCTACGCCATTGTGGTACTATGGGGCGTCCTAAAGAAAAAAAAACTACAAGGAACTTTGAACACTGATGCGTGAAATGCATCACAATTTCGATTGGTTCAAGCAAAACGTTGGTAGTGTGTATAGAGTAAAAGTATTGAAGTAGGTTAATTTTTTTGTTTTCCATCCAAATTCCTACAGCCATAGCTAGGTCCGTAAAATGGATGTGTAGGCCTATGCACATAGTGTCTCGTACAAGTAACTGTAACGTATTTTGCGAGTTTTCGCACTTGCCCGTTTTGTTCCCAGATTGTTGATTTTACAGAATGCTATAAAAAATCAAATCAAAACATGATTTTTTTTTGTATGTGGTGAGTTTACTTAGAATGTGCGGAAAACTAAAGGCCTGGTGATCCCACAATCTTTGTTTTACCTAAGCCTGTTCACCAGTAGAACTGTTTTTCTACCCTGTGAAACTGTTAAAATTTACAGTTTGGTTGTAAATATCTAGCACGCAAAAGCTGCATTTAAGTTGTATACAACGCATATCCTCTAAAAATATTACGTGTATGTATTATTTATCAAATAAAACCGTAACAATTTAAGACCATACACGTGATACATATCCAAGACGGAGCGGCCAGGGCTTAGCATATATCACAATCAACGACCGCAGTTTCCGGCGGAGTCCCGCGTTTAAAAGTACGCTTATCTTGTAAAAGGTAATTTTTACAAAGAATGTATAGTTTGCCATAATTTTAAACAAAAATTCTTTTAAAAATGGTCTGGCACTTTACAATTTATCATAATAGCCTGGAAAATTTTAAAATATTATTTTGCTGCCTATTTTCTCCGTCATTTAGCACCAATCTGTAATTTGTTGCTTTGTTTATAAGCATTTTACGGTAAGTTTCACTATATTTTCGAGAATGCAATCTTTGTTTTGAGCTTCAACTTACGTTCATTTTGGGTTTTGCCGTATTTCTTTGTGTTCATGATATTAAAGGTTTGAAGATGGATGCAGCCAGGATGTTGTCACTGTTAGGAAAGTGAAAAAAATTGAATTGAATAGTAGCCCATCTTCTTGTGTTGAAGTGGCACACGATCATCTATTTTTATATTTTTAAAGTATGACCGTTGTCTTAATATACACAGGGTAAAACCCCCTTGGGAAACATATTTTTACCGGGCTTTTAAATTAATGTAGCCTTTAAAGGAAGCCACTAAAGCGCAAAAATAAGACACATAAAACAAAACGTGAATATTAACCAACCGCTATAAGTAGGCTTCGTGTTTATTGATCGGAGGCTGAAAAATTTTTAATGACAGCCGTGGAAACCGCCGCAAAACATATAACCATATTTCTCATTTACTGGCCCGAGTATAAAAAAGACAATAACATGTTTATTTACCATGGTACTGTAAAAGAAACAATGTGTGGAGAGGTGAGATGGACCGGGTCGATACAAGGAGAGTACAGAGAATGAACAAAATTCCTAATATGATAATATAGAAAAAGATGAGTCGAAGCTTACATAAAGAAGAGAACTTAGAAAATTTAATTAATTGATTTCCATCACTGTATTCTTGATTTCGTAAATAAAGCACGATAAAAAAATCAATCAATTGTTTTAAATATGTTCACATTTAAAAAAAGGTAGCAAAAATCAGAAAAAACTTTTGTTTTTATAAGAGGAAAGTCGACGTATGCACACGTGCTTGCGAGCGGAAAAGAAACGTCAAACGTAACGCCGAGGGGCAAGCCGCTCGAAACAGTCAGCATATTAACGGTTTGCATTAATACATGAAAATACCACTCCAAGGACAATAAAAGAAATGCCATACCACTATGCTTTCCCATATCGAATCTTTCAGTTTTACATTGCTTTAACAACAAATATTATAAGGTCACTACATAATAGGCCTCTGCTTAACGAAGTCAAGTTCCATTGAGACTGATTGAATCGGTTTATTGTCCTCCGATGGGGTCGCCACTGAATTCCAGGTTTAACACCCGCCGCGCGACACAATGGGGGTGTTGATTGCATCAATTCGAAATGAGATACCAACTTATACGGCATTCACGTAGAACTGCTGCCGTATTTGTTATGTGTGACAGTGTGTGGCACAAATAAAACAGACTTTTACGATACGGCAGACCATCCTAAAAGTACGCGGCAATGTTTTGCCGTATAAATTTGCAGTACTACTGCAGGCGCTGCCGGAAATAAATCGCAGCTTAGGCCAAGAGTCCCAGAGAACACGAAAAGTTTTGATGGAGAATTCCTCCCCCAGGGTGGCAGATGGCTGCCATCTTGATTTGTAAATGGCCGCATTTTTGGTAGATTTTCAAATGCATAACTCGAGTTGTTGAATGTGCTAGGACGCTATTTTTGGTGCCGAAACTTGTATGTTTAAACCCACCCATAAGTCTGGAAAGGATAAAGTTAGATTCGAAACTAACATTAATACTGGCAAGCCATTTTGGTTTTTTCAAAATGGCTGCCAATTACCATGTTTATTGGTAATTTTCATCAGTAATTTCAGTGGTGAGATTTAGACGAATTAATTTTAGTGACACACTTCCATTTAACTAGTCAAGGTTAGTTAAAAGATAGTTTGGATTTGTTGAGAGTAAATATTAATCTTCCGTCATTTTGTATAATTTGTATTTCAAAATTCTGGGCATTTTGACACGTAAGAGTTCTTTTTTTATATAGAACTATAGGGCATTTATGCTGGACCTGAATGCTATGGCGCATTTGGCTTCCACGAATCAGTGATAAATCAAAACGGTCAGGCAGGTATTTTACTCATACATTAAGTGCCCGCCTGTGTAGAAGTTATAAGTCCACGGACTCCATAGAGTCCCACCTACAACGGTAAAAAAAATAAGCACTGTGATTCAGTTGAACTCCGTCCGCATTATCATGGTCCGTCTATGGACCCAATTTATATCTCCTTTTACATCGGTGTAAAAATTTCTTGCTCCACAGACAACATCGGAATAACTCGTGACACTAATTTTGCATGAAAAGTCAACTGAGGCTATGTTCTTCACCGTAATTTAGGTGGAGTATGAGTTCCAATGACTAACATCTTCACCTGCCACACGTGAAAACCCAGTGCTTTTAATTATCAGCTCACGATTTATTGCTTTGGGGGCACTGGAATCGCAAGTGATGTCACTGACCCGAGATATCAATGCACTACAGTCTCCTTGTTCATATCGTCCATTGAGTGGAATGGCCGAGTGGAGTGCATTCTACTTACACCATTACTAAACTTCCGATAAACTTGTTAAGAAGATAACAAACACTGTCATATTGTGCATAAACCACCCATGGTTACACCACGTCGAACTGTAGTGCATCTATTTATTATAGTCTCATTTAAAACTGCCTGTAGGGAAGTCCAGCGAGTGTTTGTAATTTTAGGCGGATGTGGATAGTCTATTTGGTATGAGTCTTTAAAATGCAACTGTTATTGTTTTATTTGTGCGAGTCCACGAATGTTTGATTTATCAGAACAAGCGCACTATAATCCAATTGGCATGAGTCCCTATATCATAGCAAGATGAGCTCAGAGGTAGATGTGACCGAAAAGCAATACAGCGAGCATATATTACACTTCCTTTAAAAGTGCACTGCGTGGTTGTTTAATTGGTATGAGTCCCCCATTCCCTTTGTGTGAATGAATAGTTTTACCACATTTGGTTAAGTTTTCTATCACGTCCTCCTCATCACACTTTTTTAATGCACTTTAAAAATGACCATAACACATCGTTTTAACCTAGCATGGACTCAAGCAGTTAAAATGACATTTGCACATTGCCAGTCCCAACTGCCAGTTAGAAACATGTGTTTGGTTATGTCCACTCTCTGTATTTTGCATTCATCAACTTGATGGAGCATCCACAAAGTTCTGTACAAAATAGTCCAATTCTTTTTCATATTTTGACAAATATTGGCACAGTCCATTGGCAAATATCAACTCACACTTCACATGAATAAACTACTGCATCTGGAGAAGGAGGCAAAGATGTCTTCACTGGCTTTAATTTGCCTAATTCACCAAATCCTACCCGTGGTAATTGGGCTGGGGTAACTTCGGATTTTTTCCCTATCTCCTTGTACCAAAATATTGAGTGGTAGTGGGCTCGCAGGATAGCGGTTAAATATTGGCAGCTCTAGTCGGAGGCCGCCGACCGAACCTCTGATTGTGCCTGTTTCTTTGCCTTGTCAATCCACACATTGAGAAATTTAATTAGGTCCTCACCAGCATCCAAGAGCACACCCAAGCTCAGTCGCCATATCTAAATCACTACACAATAATTTGATGCAACATCTGTAAGAATTTATGCACCAGAAACAGACTCCTGGTGCGACGAGCCATTCGGCGCTACCCAAACCGCTGTAGGTTGGGGGCGCGGAGTAGAAAAGAAGACCAATGCCCGATTTACAATGCTCTGGATGCGCAAAGGCCGCGTTTTTCCCTTTTACATGCATTAATCATTGCAAGAGTCACTGGGAGATTTGCTGTCAGGGACCTCTGACGTTTTGGGAAGGCTTGAAAAAGTGGGCTCAGATGATGACAAGGTATATGCCTTTTCAACACACTCGGAGTGCAGAAACACGATCAGCTGAAGGCAATCCTATAGCCCTAAGGCCTGCCCATCAGCTCTTTTTCAAAGAGGCATAACCTCTTTTTATGGTATAATAGTCTTATTATATAGTCTCTACAACTTTATGTTCATGTAAAACTAGTCAATTGCCACCTTTAAAAGCTGAAACTGCATGAAAATCAATATTCCTACCTTTATAATTGCAAAATTGTATTTTTTGCCTATTTTTTGTGAAAATTGACAATTTTGCATACGGTTGTATATTATTACACATTGTGCTGCCATACTAGGTTTGTTTATACTTGTTTTGGTATCAATGGAAGACGAGGACCATATCTACCCATTGTATCAAAATCATAAGCATTGGTTGGCCAACAAATCTTGGTAAGATAGGGGTACAAAGTCATAATGGCTGCCATTTTTGAAATTACAATGATACAAGATGGAATAATCTGAAAGAATCACTTTTTACTCTTATCAAATCGGAAAATGTCTTTTTCTCTTAATAGTTAAATGGAGACTGTGTACCATATTAAATTTGTATGAACTCACCACTAAAATTACTTGTGCGAAATGTACAATAAAATTTATTGGGGCCATGTTTTTTGAAAAAATAATGGTCTGGCCAGTCTTAATGTTCCTCTTCTAATCTAGCTTATTATCCTTTCCAGGAGTGGTATGGGTGTTTAACATGAAGTTTTGGCACCAAAAGCTAGCTTCCTAGCACATCACAACTCGAGTTATGATTTTGAAAAATATACCAAATATGGCAGCCATTTTGAAAACCAAGATGGCCCCCATCTGCCACCCCTGGGAATTCCTCCATCAAAACTTTTCTTGTTCTCTGGGCCCTACTTAAGGTATCAAATAGGGGTGGGCTTTAAATCATTGAACTCCCACGGGACTTCCAACATCCCGTTGAACGACCAGCACAAATCTTGCTTTTTTTAGTGTTTAATTTAGGGAATGATATTTTCCCTCAAGCATATCTATAATAAAGAAATTAGACTATGGGGCATGTCCGTCTCTGCGGTTTTTTTTTGGCTGTCCCGCAAAAAACGAGGGCTCGGGAAACACAAGATGGTAATTCATAATGATAAAATCATATACCGTCTGTTGCCCCGTAAAATAAAACTGACACTGGCACATTTTCTTTTTAACATGACATAAAGTGTCCCCATTCACTTTCATTTCCCCAAATCATGACTAAATGGATACGCTAGACTTCAGATATCATTTTCATCTGGGAGTGCAAGACCATTGTTATCGATTTCTACAGCATGTAATTGAAAATATTTCAGATGTCATCACCTCATACCCCTTCTCCGGATTTAGACTGAGGTTATTTTTCATGACGTGAGACAAAATCCTTATCCTCCTTCACACATAATCAAAGTCCTGACGCTTCCATATAGTGTGGTTGTTCAATTAACTTTCACCGTATTTTTTTTTCATCATTTTATTCCAAGGAAGAAGACGACCCAAAAATCATGACAGAACATTTGCTGGGCAGCTTGACCTAACAACTTTGGCAGAGACAAAATCCGGAACTTATTGCTTAACTTCATTTTTATTTAATTTATCTCTTTTCACAAGAAAACTTAGAGCTATTGTTATAAAAACTGTTATTAATTGTGAAAGAGTACTGTAATTTTGTTACCAACCCGAATCAGGGAGTGATAACATCGGAATATTTCAACGGCGTGGCAATATAACAAGGGCTCCGCATATCGGTGGCCCATTGTAAGATCTTTAGCTCATGTTGCTGAATCTATACATATCCTTTCACTGCAATCAATGTGAAATTGGGAAAATAAATGAAGGTGACTTTATTCACTTTCAAGAAAATGCGCCAGTTTATTTTGTGGGAACAGGCAGTTAAATTGATTGTTACCATAAATTAATTATGAATTTACACTTGGTTTTGCCGTAGCCCCCTGATTGGGACTACATCAACTTCAAACTTCAAACTGTCAACTTTTTTTAAAAATTTCCATACAAATCATATCCAACAACGCCCATACATAAAGCAGCACAATCTTTTATTGAGGAGTTGACTGAAAGGCCAATAAGACCAGATGATATCAACCCATAAAACAAAACAAAAGCAAAAAATATGCCAACACACTAAAAGATACAACAGAAACCAATCAATCACGCAAGAAAACAGGACAATGTTCATGGCAGCAAAAATCAAATTAAAAAATCTACCAATAATAACAGCATTAGGATAGGGTAAAAAGTGATCATCATATTTGTAATAAGTAGACGTTTGAATTGTTTTTCGAATGATGGACAGATTTAGAATTTTTTAGAGTTCTCCCACCTGTTTACCAAAGAATTGGTCCCTGATGTTCGGACTGCTTTGATCAAAAACACTTTCTTTATTTTTGGTTATATTTAAGTATTATTTTTCTGGTGATAATAATTGGTGAAGGGTGTCAGAACGTTTTTGTAAATCCCCCAAATGACACGGGCAATTGATTTACAGAATATTTGTACTGAGATTACACCAAGCTCAGTGTTAAATATATCAGCTATTTTCAAGATTAATCTTGGAAAATAATGGTGCGTATGATGCTGTAATGACTCTTGAAATTGTTTCTGACTGCCCCTTTTGAAAGCTTGAATTTTTATTTAAGTAAGTTATACAAGTTTCCCCCCCCATATAATAATTCCATAGTTAATTAAGGTAATAGAAAAGTACCATACAGATAGCATAGAATACGCTCTGTTTTATAAGGGCGCTGATTTGTGTTTATAACACCCCCCAATATTTCTTGATATTGTGTTTGTCAAGCCATCTATGTGATGCGTCCAAGTGAAGTTCTCTTGTCTATTATTACACCAAGAAATTTGGTATTTTCTACTTTCTCTTTAAATTGGTATCATCTAAAGTGATGTTTAGTTCATTCCTCCGTAAGCATATTCACAGAATAATGCTTAATAATAATCTATGATAAAACTTTCCTGCTATATGACCAATTGTGGTGTGTAACCTATAATACCATTTTGTTTACTATCATTTACCCGATTTTGTTTGCTCTGAACCAATACTTACTTCTTTGATTCACTATTATCAATTTGGTTTTTGTTGGCGATTTGTTTATGGAGAATCCCATATTGTGGTGTCATCGGCAAACAAGATAACTGGAGTACGTTGGATGTGTTAAAGTCTTTACTAAGTATCAATGTAAAGGTCCCCAAATTGACCTTGTGGAACACCACCTATGATGTTTTTAAGTTCAGATTCACATGACTGATAATTTACAATATTGTTTTCACCTATTGTTTAGAAATTCTTACACCAAGTATAAACCACTCCACGAAATCCATGTGTTTCGAGCTTATGTATAATATCCCTGTGGTCGATAGGGTACAACGCTTTTGATAGTCCAAAAAGATTCCATTGTGGCTTCATTAGTTTCCCATCCACTGCATGAGTTATTTTTTCACGCAGTTGGAATTAATAGCCAATAAGAGGAGTGGTTGGATCGGAACCAAATGTTTTTCCTTAATATTTTTGCTAACTATGAATTTTATGCACCTGTTTCAAAACTAATCTTTCAAGTATTTTTTGAAACATGGGAAAACTGATACTGGGCGTTAATTTGAGAAGACTTCAGCGTCATCTTTTTTGTAAATTGGTATAACTTTGGGCATTTTTAAGCATTTCTGGGACATACTCCTGTATTGGATATTGATAAATTAAAGATCATATTCAGAGGACAATACAATTTTATTAACTACATTTCTTTTAGCAATTACATTTACCAATATTATCATACCCAGCACTCTTATTTTTTGGATTAAATTTTTCAATTATCTTATTTTTTTCTTATATTTAAAAAATGGGGTGTTTTCAAATACATACTATGAGATACGGGATATTGGGGGGGGTAGTCATAATAGTCTTTATACCGTCTTATGACATTTTTGAGGGCAAGATTTGGGTCCCAACATTTACAAAGAAGTTGTTAATATCAATGATACTCCTGGGGATTAAACACCACTTTACCAGACTCATTTCTAAACTACTCTGCGTAGATTGCTTTAGGCCTCGTCGAATGATATGATTTATCGTTTTCCACTTGTCGCATGTTATTTTAACCATTTCATCAGATTGAGTGTATATTTCGCTGGATGTCCGAATTAAAGCTGTTTATTCCGATAGGATTTAAATTTTGAAGCCGTTCTTGTTTTGGAATTTAAGATACAGTTTTATAGTTTGTGTTTTTTCTTATTATACATGTAATTATCCCTTAGTTATCCAAGGTGATCGTGGATCTTTCCTACTATTACAGTCATTTTTTTCAGTGGAATACATTCATTGTAAACTTCAACTCGTCAAATTATCTATGAACTTTTGAATTCATCATTATCAATTCAATTATCAAGAACTTCATTCCACTTTACACATGATAATCTGTGTTTTAATTTTTTCCACGTTCTCATTAATTATACAACCCTTGTAATTTAAAATATTTTTTCTTTGAAGGTTCCTTACTTACAATTTCATCAGTGACAAGATTGTTGGTAAATGATCACTGATGTCAGTTACTAAGATAGCAGATTAACAATAGTTTATTATTTGTCAATATCTTGTCAATGATTGTGCGTAGTCATGCTGTAATCTTGTTGGCTTATAATAGCATTTGGTATCCAAAGAATGTTAATATGAGATCAAGATATTCATGAGGTTTGTCTATGCTAATGCATCTTTAAGAAGATCTATACATAATTTGGTAACCGTTGTTATTTGGTCTACGCTCCATAGTCTAACTCAGAAAGTGATTTGATCATGAATTTCATCTTCAACTTAACATTATGAAATTTAAACGTAATTGGGAGTTTGTATTCGCGTGCTCCTGTGTTTTCTGCGTACCATGGTACATAAAGAGACAGAGAAAAGAGAGAAGACCATTGGAGAACGGGGAAGGGAAAAAAGAGGGCTCACGTTTGTTGTTGCTTTACTCGTGATATCATTGTCTTTGTCATCTGAAGCAGGCAGTGCCTTGTATCAATACATAAAAATAAATAAAGTGTATTTTTTTTTTTTTTTTTTTTTTTTTTTTTTTTAATATTGCATTTGTTTCCTTACTTTTGCATTAATTGTTTGTGTTGCCGACCATTACATTGTATTGTGATCCTTTATGATTATCTCTAATGCTGGCGTGATATCTAAGCTTACATAGTTTAATGATGTTGTACTGCAGAGTTTGCAAATTAGCAGGGCTTTATGATGATTATATCAAGGTTGCAAGATAATATTCAATAGATGCGTATTTTATCTGTTATAATTTTTTTAGCATCTATTAACCCTCGTGTGCTAGGTATTTTTCGAAAACAGCCTGTTTGAGGAATTGGAGAAACTTGGTTTTTCATTTACTTCGTTTGTAGACTTTGTTAAACCAAGCCTTGAGTTTTGATCTGGTATGAGTTATTTTAAAGGGACACAATGGCATGAAAACATTTTCAGACATGAAAAGTGAAAAGGGTAGCAAAAACACTCAATTAAATGTGGACATTGAACAGTGACCCTCCCCGAAGGCGAATTGTTTGCATAGTTAACTTGCATGTATTACAGCATCATCTTTAATAGCCACAGTTCACTTAATAACACGATATTGGTCGTTTCTAATGTTACTTGTATCTACTGCATATACGCATGAATCTGCCTTTATTCTGTAAAGGTTTATATTGAATTAAAATCCCAACATCGCCAACAAATCCCTCCCTACTGTAGTGGTTAACAATGCTTCTTAATCTTTGCTTGTCGCAGGTTCGAACCCCCACTCTGCTCAATTTTCAGAAATTAATTTGTTTCGAATTTTGTTCAAGTGAAATAGACACTATATAGTAGCTTATAGTGTAATTTCACAAGTTAACAAGTTAATTACGAAAAAAAAACATCCGGCGATGCATGCTTTACGTCCAAGCATGGAAGAAAGATATAAGAAGGAACCACAACGACTTCCACAATCCGATTTTAATCTGTTTATCCATCCACCCGCACAAAAGGAAGGGATTCAAAAAGCACCCTTTGATCATAATCCCTCTGCCGCAATCGATGATAGGCGAGCAATCATTACTGTAGAATATTTTGAAAACTCTATGTCCGAACACGTAAAAGTGTAAAAGTATTTTGCATATTACAACATGTTCCGGCGGTCTCCGGTGTGTATTTGTTGTTGTTTTCGTTATATAAGAAGTTAGTGTACATCGTTATGCGTTCAGCTTTACTGCCCAAGACTGCCCAGTGTGAAAAATAAAGGATGAGAGTTTGACTGAATTTGAAAGTTGGACCGGGGGGGGGGGGGGGGTTTAAAAAAAAAAAAAAAAAAAATGGGGGGGGGGGGGGGGGGGGGCGTCTTGGATTTTCTTTGGGCACCCATGCTTGTTCCAGGGGTGACCTCTAATTTTCAGTTAAAATATACCCGGCCCTTAATTGGACCAGCTTTGATGAAATTATACTAGTTTTAAGTGAAAATAATTATACACCTAACGATACAGCAGTAATATGACATTCTTACTGTGCTTTTTAAATATATATTTTCTACTAGTATTATCCCAGTTATATACTCTCTTTTGAAATTACACCTATAATGTATTATTAACATCTTTACTTGTATGCAAAATATTTTTGATTAATATTGTAACAATTAATTTTTCACTGTAATGCATCATTTACATAATTATTTATCATATTGTTTTTGCTGTAAGCCTATTCTATGATGAACAAATAAAAATGGGTTGACGATTGAAGGTAATTTGCAGTGAGATTATACCCCTTGCGGGACCTGTTCTCAATACATGAAAAAAGATACACATTTAAAATAGCCAACATACAAGAAAAATGACACACTTGTACTACGGCAAGAAAAAATGCACACTTAGGGTTATTTTGCTAATATGTTAAGGTTAATTTTTCCTATTTGTATCATTGAACCAGTCACAATCACAACTGAATTTGTACCCCAGCGGGACTAGAACTTGATTAATTTGAATTTGATACCCCTAGCGGTAGTCCAGCATTTGCAGCTAGTCCCTTATTTTTCGGGACGAGCATGGGTTCCCGAGCAAAATCCAAAAACCCCCCGGGCGTGTTGATCGGTGTCCATGGATGCGGCCATATATTTGAGTATTTACTTCGCAATGATGAAACAACCACGAATTGAGAATTTTCTCGAGCCAGAAAATCTGAGTAGGATTATCCTCGGAAGGGCACTTGAGAAAATATGAATAACAATTGCAATTATGGGGCGGCAGATAGATCATTCAAACGTCAAGTGGGTCGTGGTGGTTCCTTCTTATCTCTTTCTTCCATGGTCCAATTTTACAACAATCATATTAAAGGTGCAACGTGAGATTTCAAGTCATCTATATTTTCTGTAATATGTAGTGATTTCATAGAGATTAGACAATAGATTCCCTACCTTTTATTTGGCTACAGAAATAACTTAAAATGAAAACAAAAAAAAGGGGATTTGTATATGATTATATTTCAATTAAAAACATAGGCTGAATTTCCTATTTGCTCCTATAAGAAATTACAATTTTTGTACCAAAGAAACAGTTCTCAGTTTAATCCTTTCAGATGGGGAAGTTCTGATAGAAAGCTTTACACCGGTGCAAAAATCAGAATTTTCACATTTTTTAGGGACACCTGTTATTTTAAATCTCTCGTTGTACCTTTAATTAGAGGTTGATGGCTGAATATTTTTAGCTTCGAGTACATTGGCATAACATCAATGCACGTACGCTCAGTTTGACAACAAATAATAGCACAAGCAACGAAGCGGCGTGTGCCATTTTGAACCTGGTCAAACTGACGCAAGTGCAATGATTCTTTCAAAAGCACGAAAGATTAAAATATGCAGACATTATCCTAATTCCTATACCTTAATACAAAATATATTTTACACAGAAGTCTGAATATGTTATGAAATCCATTGCAGTATTTTTTAAATAAAAAAATCCACACGCCTGACTATAAAATGAACCAATCCAACGTTGCGCGTACTCTCATTAATATGTCACACCGTGCAAGACAAATATCAAATCATGATTATTATCCAATCATATTTCTTCTCTCATACTGAGCATTATGTAATATGACTAAAGTTGGTGTTTTCAAGGTCACAATGTATGGTTAACCTCGGTGTTCACCTTTTTCCGCTACATCGATTTAATCTGTATGGCTCCATGATGCACAGCATGATAGATTTAATAAGGTACTTCATATAACCAATATGACCAATATAGTCTGCGTTTTACTAACGTAATTTTGGGGAAAATCACATTTCGTCTATACGTTTGATTAAAAAAGTCAACCGTAGCTTCTTTCATACAAACTACGCTAAAAATGATCATTTTTACGTGAGCAATTTCTTCACGGCATTGTTCCTCAAACATTCATTGACGTATACAGATCGACTTCTTTCGACCAATGCACAATGTTGTTATTTAACCAATAAGCAATAATCAACACGTCACTCAAATTCTCGCTCTGAGAGAGTGATCGTCTTCAGTCATTCAACTATAGAAATCGGAAATGAGAGCCACTCTAGGGATGTATTCCCCCTCTAATGAAGTGATCCAGTTACAGCAGGCAAGTCAAGCAAGAACGGATGATCGTTAAGTCGACATAAGCTAACCCACAATACATATTTTTAACTTGAGCAAGTTGTTCCGTTGAAAACCACTAATGACTCTTTAAGTTTGCTGAAAATGGCAAAATTTGTTGTTTACTCTCTGACGATGCACGCAGACGTCTCTGATGATTCGTATGACATTGCTACTCTGTGCATATCAAATATTGGAAGAGCGTAACGTCTTCCAACAACTCGTTTTTGGTAGAGGAGCGTAATGTATAAGGCTTGTTAAAGTGGGTATCTAATAACACCCCACCCACGTTTACCTGCAACTAATGCGATATGTTCATGTTATGAAAAGAACACATATTAAATACATTGTGCCTGGAGGCTTTCTAATGAAAGGAAAAATGTGATTGCTCTAGATAAAGATACAAAACTTTCCAAAATATATGTTAGAAAATGTTTTAAAGTTTAACTTAGAGATTTCCCGATGATACCGCCCTCATTCTCCTAACAATTCTTATTTGCATGTACATAAAACTTGTCCACAGACTTATTACAATGTGAGATAGCTAAGCCGAAAGCGACCTCCTTCATATAGAAAATTAAACCTTAAAGTGACACAATGGCATAGAAAAATTTTCAGACATAATGAAATGGACCCTTACTGAAATCACTTAGTAAAATTAATATTAATCAAATTATACGTTTATAAGAACAGAACTATCATTTTCATGAAGACAAGTTATTGGACTATAAGCATGTAATGGTTTGGAATGTTTTATCTTTCTTTTAAATTTACAAATGAGCTAACATACATTTTCCATTGGAAAAGATTCAATACGCTCTCAATAAATCTAGGTTAAGTACTATATGTACTTAAGTAATATGACAACCTAAAAGTTTCTTTGAAATTATAACAAACTAACATTTTTAAATGGTTATAAAATTAACAAATAACTCACTGAAAAGTCGGCTTTAACATGCTCGCTTATTAATATTGCCGCCATCAATTGGCATAACACAATAGAGTTTTTAAGACAAATCGTCATACGAAACCAAGATGGTCGTATGTACATTTTCATGTTTTAACAGTAGAAGCATTTTTGTTGTATTTAATTAACAGTAAATGATTAAATTAAATGAAAATAATTTTTGCACAGGATGAAAGTATACAGTTGTTCATTCATTGTGAATACTTAAACTTCCACTTAATCCCATTAATTAGAGGAGAACCAATTAAAGAGTTATAAAGAGATTTCGTTGGAAGGGTGCCCTCAAGTTTTTGACAAAGTCAAATTTGCTTGGCTTTCACTGAAAGACCACCAACAGAAAAGCACGTCATATTATTTTTTAGGTTTTCCCTTCCGTCAGTTTGAACCACACTTTTGATGACCAATTTTTGCAAAGATCATTGTTTTCATTTCATGTCATCCCAAGAATACCTTTCTATTTTTTTTTGGAAATATTTCATTTTACGGTATTCATTTCCAGTGATTAGTGGATGTTTTGTTTTTCACGCTGAACCACCCTGTGTACTTTCGTTGTTTCCTATTCCAATTGTAATATAGCGCTATGCTTCTTCTATCACAAGTTAAACATTAATTTCAATTTATTAATTGAAGTTCTGTATGGTTACAGGTTTTTCCGCTGACATACAAAATACTACGAATGCTAGATTATGTTAGCAACACTATGTTGTATCAATGACTTGAGATCGCCGTTATCTATGCCTACATCCCAAAAAGACAAGCCTGTCGGATACCGATTACTCATGCGTGTTACGTTTTTTTGATTTATACCGTGAAATTAGCAAACGATAAAGAATGTAACGCAGCTCGACAAACGTAGAAGTATGAAGAATAAGTTCTGGTGAATGGAACAAAATTGCAAGAAATGAGAATAAGATTTTAGATTCATTTCCTTTTCATTTTTATTTTGCAGCATAATCTTTGAAAGGTGCTTTTTTATTAGAGACCTTTGGATCTTAAAGTCAATGCTCTAGATGCTATCGTATGGTACCACCCGTAATACCTTCCCAATTCAATGAACGAGTTCCAGAGCAGTAACATCATTGAAATGATAACATCGTATTACCGCCATAGCAAATAATGATGTGAAATGGTCTGTACAACTATCGCAGTCTATATTCGGAAGTCTGGAAAATTTGTTTTGAGAGAATGAAGCAATTACGTGAAAGGCATGAGTTCTTTTCATCTTTTCCTCCAATGTTGCTGCAGGCACAAATTTGGCAAGTACTAAGTCGGGATTTGTTATTAAGTTTTTGAGTCCGTGATCTTTTTTATACCGTAATCAAAGATGTGGCAAGAATCCCCGGGCAAAACTCTTCAAAGTGAGGAAACTTGAACTCATTTAGCTCTCTTCAAAGGTAAGATGTTATAAGTTACCTGAAGTGATGTTGCGATATCTTAAGTAATTTAAAGGCAAAAATATAATTCAGAAATAATGCAATTGAAAACAATTGTAAAATCTTTTCGTTTTCGATCATTAGGCGCCTTAAAATGATTTGTGTCTTCTCGCCACCCTAGCTAGCCCTGTATGGATTTGGATATGCAGTTCTTATTTTCCGAAAAACAGAAAACCAAATGGTTTCGAAACAAGAAATTATGTTAGCTAACTTTCAAACTCTGGAAATTGACGTAGATACTGACCTAAATCAATCAAAGAACCTCATTTTATTGCTCTACTTTTTTTACATCTCGAATAAAAAAAGCTAAAACATCTTTTCGTGTTACTGTCAAAATCTTTTCACTTAACTTGCCATGGAGACTGAACAACGTAATCAAGAATCCGTGGTAGTAGGGGATTTAAGATTAGATATTCGTTGCTTGTTTAATAAATTTGTTATTCATTGAAGGCTGTAATTACTTCCTGTTATACTGACTCTCACTTACGGTGTACAGGAAGGCCATCTTTTTCAGCTAGATTTATTCTTTTTCTACAATACATAAAATAACTGCACCTAAAGGACTGAAAACCGAGGCATTTGAAACAACTAACATTTATTTACACAGTTAGTGTTTATTTTTTTAAACACATGATCGATTTTTGACGTTTCATTTTTTGTGTGTGAAATTTCAGATTTGTAAACAATGCTTTGAGTGAAAACCTATCATCCGTGGCGGATCCAGAAAGGTAAACAGGGGCACAAGAAGAGTTAAATACTGCGTAAGTCATCAAACAGACTTATTCATGCAGAGCTTTTTTTGGAGTTAGGATTATTGTTGAATCAAGTGGACCAGTATACGAAATTCCAAGCTACACTATGTCGGGTCACATTTAGTTGTTTTAAATAACATGCAATTTGTAAAGCTATTTTGTGCCTCTGTTTAAGTGACCGGATTCGACACTGCATCTGACGTTCAAAATTTTTATAATGTAGGCACGATTACAGTTTCAAAAAGGAGGTGAGCATGGCGTTATTTTATTCAATTAAATCATATGCACCAATCCAGCAAAATGATGAACACAATGAAATTGTATTTAATTGTAATTGATTTTTACACATTTTTTTCATTGTAACTTCTATAAAGTAGATTCGTTGGACATTTTAAAATCTGAACTCTACCATGCACGATTTTCATATAGCTGCCAACTTTACTTGTCTAAACATAATATCGGTGATCTGTCTGTCTGACGGCCTATTTTCCTCGGAGACCAAGGGTCGCGCGGTCCTGAAACTGTGGTGGGTGGGTGCGCCCTTACCTTCCGACACCGAGTTTGTATTGCGTTATTTTAGTGATCAAATGTCACAGGGGTCCATTCAATGTCAAATTAGGTACACCTGGTGTATCCAGACGAAACTTGATGGCCGGGTTCGATTGATGATGCCGAAATCTTTAAAGGTCACGACCAGGTCATCAGGGTCATTCAAGACAGGTAATCCCTGTAAACCCAGGTGATTGCGAAATAACGCAATAATGACTGAGCTGACAAAAGACGTAGCTTTTGATATGGCTCTGCCAACATAGTCTAAATTCGAGACATAATACGGTTGCCGTCGATTGGTTGTTTTTAGCGCTTGCTGTCAGTTACAGATTTATTTTTGCAGGTTTCATTTCTATTACATGCAAAGCGTGCTTAAATCGGCGAGTACTAACACTCCAATCTCCGAGTAGGCAAGCATTATGTGCTCATGTTACCTGTGGCTATAAATCAGCCATTGCATCTTTAAAACTGGGGCCAATACCATATCAGCTGTTTTATAAAGCACGGTTATCTCGTTGCCTATTCAAATCTCAGGAAATTTTGCCTAATTACCCACAGTTACAGTCATATATGCCTTTTAACAGGGCAAAACAAAAAGATAGTTTAGCTCAGGTTGGGCCTCATTCTTCACTCTCAATTATCCTACTTCATCGCCATGCGGTAATGATGTTAAAAAAGGTTTCTGCCAACATAGAATCCCAAAGGCTTTTATAAGGCGCCTGACACAGTTGACACAAACTCGTTATCATTGTCTTCCAAGGAACCCTCAAGGTTTCAATCGCTCTGCGGCTGATTTATCACACAAAGGGCGGGTATGATCTAATTAAATCCGGTGACGTCATATCTATTGGCGATATTGGCAGGACCTCGGATGTCCTGATCATGTTTGTGTTGTGTGTGTTTGTGTATAACACAAAGTATTTACATAAAAATGATTGTTTAATTGCATATTCTAAATGTGGAATGAATCGTTTCTGGTTTATGTTCTCTCGGGCAGTATTATTTCTTGACGAAAACCGTTTTGTTAAGTTAATCACTCAACTGCGTCCCAGACGATGAGCCTGCCGGCGATGTGTGATCAGTAGTTATTATTTTCCCGCATGGTTACAGTTTGAAGTTCGTGTAACGGAAAGTGACGGCAATGGCTAATAACGGTGGCAACATACAGATATGAACTGGACAAAAGTGGCCTCTATTGCATTCATGTATTTTTTGTTATGCCGAAAACATTAGATAATCACATCAAAGTATTTAGGTCACTTGTACATTTAGTACACCTGTCTTTGTTTTTGATATGCATCAAGACGACCTTTCATTGTAACTCTAAAAATAGGAAAAACAGCATAATATCGCCTTGATTATCTTTCAAGAATTCGTGCCCAATATTGCGCCTATTTTTTGCATTTGATAACGATGTATTTGAAGACTACCGCGCGCTCTATTGGGTATGTCTACTATATTATGTTCTCAGTGCAGTGTCCGGTGTGAATAGAATCTGTCATTGTTTTTGATTTTTGTTGAAAACTTTTTTAAACTGCAGGTTCTGTGGCGATATATCCTATTGTTCGTTGATCATTGATATTTTGATTAATTGTTACAAATTAATGTTGATAATTACATTCTAATTTGAACATTTAAGTTCGTCTGAAAAGATATCATCGGACTGTTTGTCGTTTATTAGTTTTATTGGGTACTTGTCCTCTTATACAGAATTTTCAATTTAAAAACTTGATAAAACATAAGTTAAACAAATAAAATCTAATTAGGCAACTAAACGTGATTGAGAGCGATACTTTCAAATTATACTCTCTACTCAGTACTCACCATTTTCAAAGGAATCAAGCCAAATTAGCCATGTGTAAATAAGGGAAAATTCCGTTTGTAAAAAGCCATCACTTGCATAGATTATCTGAATAATTATATTTCTGACTATTAGCGACAACTAAACCATTTGGATAGAGGTTAAAGCGAACTGCCAGGCTAATATAATTTGGGCTTCACCATATATAAATACATTTTGGTTTCAAATGAATCCTTTCAAGTCAGAAAAATGACACTATATATTGATCTCAAATTATACGTTTATAAGAACAGAACTATCATTTTCATGAAGACAAGTTATTGGACTATAAGCATGTAATGGTTTGGAATGTTTTATCTTTCTTTTAAATTTACAAATGAGCTAACATACATTTTCCATTGGAAAAGATTCAATACGCTCTCAATAAATCTAGGTTAAGTACTATATGTACTTAAGTAATATGACAACCTAAAAGTTTCTTTGAAATTATAACAAACTAACATTTTTAAATGGTTATAAAATTAACAAATAACTCACTGAAAAGTCGGCTTTAACATGCTCGCTTATTAATATTGCCGCCATCAATTGGCATAACACAATAGAGTTTTTAAGACAAATCGTCATACGAAACCAAGATGGTCGTATGTACATTTTCATGTTTTAACAGTAGAAGCATTTTTGTTGTATTTAATTAACAGTAAATGATTAAATTAAATGAAAATAATTTTTGCACAGGATGAAAGTATACAGTTGTTCATTCATTGTGAATACTTAAACTTCCACTTAATCCCATTAATTAGTGGAGAACCAATTAAAGAGTTATAAAGAGATTTCGTTGGAAGGGTGCCCTCAAGTTTTTGACAAAGTCAAATTTGCTTGGCTTTCACTGAAAGACAACCAACAGAAAAGCACGTCATATTATTTTTTAGGTTTTCCCTTCCGTCAGTTGAACCTACACTTTGATGACCAGATTTTCAAAGATTCAATTCGTTTGCATTTCATTTAATACGCCAAAGAATAACTTTCTATTTTTTTATTTGTAATATATTTCATGTTACTATCATTTCAGTATTATGTGGAGGTTTTTTTCACGCTGAACCAAAAGTGTTACTTTTCGTTGTTTCTATTCCAATTGTAATATTAGGCTATATGCTTCTTCTATCAAAAGTTAAACATTAATTTCAAATTTATTAAATTGAAGTTCTGTATGTTTACATTTTTGTCCTGACATACAAAATACTACGAATGCTAGATTATGTTAGCAACACTATGGTTACAATACTTTGATATCGCCCTTTTCTCTATGCCTACACCCAGAAAAGACAAGCCTGTCTGATACCGATTACTCATGCGTGTACGTGATTTATACCGTGAAAGATAGCACGATAAAGATTAACGCCAGCTTAGACAAACGTAGAAGTATTAAGAATAGTCTGGTGAATGGACAAAAATTGCCAAAAAATGAGAAAAGATTTTAGATATCATTATCCTTTTCATTTTTATTTTGGAAGTTAATCGTTGAAAGGTGCTTTTATTAGAGACCTTTTGGATAGTAAGTCCCATGCTCTAGTTCTATCGTATGTATACCCGTAAATAACATTCCCAATGTCAACGAACGAGTTCCATGAGGGAGGAAACATCATTTGAAAATGAGCCATCGGCCCATACCGGCCAAGCAAATAATCGATGTGAATGGTCTGTACACTATCGCAGTCTATGATCGGAGTCATGGGATGATGAGAATGAAGCAAATTACGTGAAAGCCCATAAGTACTTTTCATCTTTTCCTCCAATGTTGCTGCAGGCACAAATTTGGCAAGTACTAGAGTCCGATTTGGTTATTAAGTTTTTAAGCCGTGATCTTTTTTATACCGTATCAAAGATGTGGCAAGAATCCCCGAAAAACTCTTTCAAATGAGGAACTTGACTCAGGTAGCTCTCTTCAAGTAAGATGTTATAAGTTACCTTTAATTGATGTTAGCGATATCCTTTAATGTAATTTAAAGGCAAAAATATAATTCATAAATGACTGCAATTGAAAACAATTGTAACATGCTTTTCGTTTTCGATCATTTGGCGCGCCTTAAAATGATTTGTGTCTTCTCGCCAGCCCTAAGCTAGCCCTTTGGAGTGGGTATATGCATTTCCTTATTTTCCCGAAAAACAGAAAACCAAATGTTTCGAAACAAGAATTATGTTTTTAGCTACCTTTCAAACGCTGGAAATTGACGTATAGACTGACCTAAATCATCAACGACCTCTTTTTATTGCTCACTTTTTTTTAAATCTCGAACAGCTTTTCGTGTTACTGTCAAAATCTTGTCACTTAACTTGCCTGGAACTGACAACGTAACAAGAATTCGTGGTATAGGGGATTTGATTAGATATTCGTTCTTGTTTTAATAAATTTGTTATTACATGGAGGAGGTAATTAATTCTGTTGATAATGATATCTGAAACTACGGTGTACCATTAAGGCCATACTTTTTTCATCTAGATTTTTTTCTTTTCACAATTACTAACATATCAGCCTAAGGACTGAAAAACCGATCATTTGAAACAAACTAACAGTTATGTAAGGACAGTTAGTGTTTATTTTTTAACAAATGAGCCGATTTTTTAAACGTAGTCAATTTTTTTGTGTTTGAAATTTTCAAGATTTGTAAACATCATTTGAGTGATAATACCTGCTCCATCCTCATGGCGTATCCAGAAATGGTTAAACGGGCACAGGAAGAGTTAATACTCTAAGTACCATCCAACAGACTTATTCATGCAGAACTCTTTTTTGGCAGTATAGGATTATTGTTGATCAAGTGGACCACTATAAGAAATTCCTAGCTACAATATGGTCGTTCAACATGTTAGTTGATACAATGCATTTTTAAGCTATGTTGTTGCCGCTTTTTTTAGTGATCCTGGATTCGACCTGCATCTACTTTTCAAATGTTTTATAATGTTAGGCACGATTACATCAATTCAAAAGGAGGTGACACAGTATTTTATTCAATAAATCATATGCAACTATCCAGCAAAATGATGACAAAATGAAAATTGTAATTTAATTGTATTGTAAATTTTTACACAGGTTTTTTCAATTGGTACTTCTAATAAAGTAGAGTTTTCTTGGACTTTTAAAATCTGAACGCTAACCATTGGACTGATTTTCATATAGCTGCCAACTTTTACTTGTCTAATCCATATATTAATACCGGTGATCTGTCTGTCTGACGGCGTCTATTTTCTCAGGAGACCAAGGGTCCCGCGCGTTCCTGAAACTTGGTGGGTGGGGTGGCCCCTTGACCTTCCGAAGACCGAGTTTTGTAGGGTTAGTGTGATCAATGGCACAGGGGTGTCATTCACTGTCAATGAGGTAAACTCTGTGTATCCAGACGAACTTGATGGCCGGGGTCGATTGATGAGGCCGAAATACTTTAAGTTCACGACAAGGTCTCAGGGGCTTCAAGCAGGTAACACGAAACCAGGTGATCGCGAAAGAACGCCCCAATAATTACTGGGCTGACAACGACGTAGCTTTTGTATGATCTGTCACAACTAGCTAAATTCGGAGACATAATACGGGGCCGTCGATTGGTTGTTTTATTATCGTTTGCTGTCATTTACAGATTTATGTTTGCAGGTTCATTCTATTACATGCAAGCGTGCTTAATTCGGCGAGTACGTAACCGCCAATCTCCTGTGAGGCAATCATTTGTGCGCATCTTAACCTGTGCTATAAAGCACATTTCATCTTTAAACCGTGCAATACCAGTATCAGCTGTTGCAAAGCAACGGTTATGCTCATTGCCTATTAGAAATCTTCAGGGAATTTGCCTAATTACCCAACAGTTACAGTCAGAATATGCCTTTTAAATGTCAGGGCAAAACAAAGATAGTTTAGCTAGATTTGTGGGCTCATTCTTCACTCTCACTTAGCCTACTTCATCGTCAATCGGTAAGTGATTTAGAGGTTTCTATCCCAACCATAATTCACCCAAGGCGTTTTAAGCGCCTGACACAGTTGCCACAACCTCGTTAAGCATTGTCTTCCAAGGAACACCTCAAGGTTTAATCGCATCTGCGGCTGATTATCAACACAAAGGGCGGTATGATCGAATTAAAGTCCCGTGACGTCATATCTATTGGCGATATTTGCAGGACCTCGGATGTTCCTGATCATGTTTGTGTTTGTGTGTGTTTGTGTTATAATCACAAATTATTTAAATTAAAATGATTGTTATTGCATATTCTAAATTGGAAATGAATCGTTTCTGTTTAAGGTTCTCTCTCGGGCATATTATGTCTTGACGAAAACACCGTTTGTTAATTAAATCACTAAACGGCGGTCCCATACGATTGAGCCTGCCGGCGATGGGTGATCATTATTTTTTTCCCGCATGGTACATTTTGTCGTGTACACGGAAAGGGACGGCAAGTGTCTAAATAACGGTGCAACATAAAGCTATGACATGGACAAAAGTGCCCTATTTCATGTCATGTATTTTGTTTATTCCGAAAACATTATATATCAAATAAAAAGTCTTTTATGTCACTTGTAAATGTATTAACATTTCCTTTTTTTTGATATGCAGCATATACGCCGTTCATTGTAACTTACTAAAAATAGGAAAAAGCAAGCATATATCGCCTTGATTACTTTCAAGAATATCGTGCCCAATATTGCGCCTATTTTTGCATTTTGGTAACGATGTATTTGAAGACTCCGCTCTCTATGTGTCTTTCTACTATCTTATGTTTCTCATTGCATTGTCCGGTGTGAATAGAATTCTGTCATTGATGTTCTTGATTTTGGTTGAAAAACTTTTTAACTATCAGGTTTCTGTGGGCGATATATCCTATTGTCGTGCTCAGTGAGATTTTGATTAATTGTTACAAATAGGTGATAATTCTGCTAATTTTGAACATTTAAGTTCGTCTGAAAAGGTATCATCGGACGTGTTTGCGTTATATAGTTTATTGGGGAATTTGTACCTCTTAATACCTGATTTTCAATTGAAAAACGGATAAAACAGTAAGTTATAACAAATAAAATTCTAATTAGGCAACTCAACGTGATGAGAGCGATTACTTCAAAATTATACTCCTCTCTCCGTACTCACACTTTTCAAAGAAATCATCAACATATACATGTGTAAATCAGGGAAAATATCCTGTTTTTGTAAAAGCCATCACTTGCATATATTCGCTGAATAATTATATTATGACTCTAGCGACAACTACAATTTGATAGAGGTTAAAGCGAATGCCGGCCTATATATTGCGCTTCAACATATTATAAATACATTTTGGTTTCAATGAATGTCTTTCAGTTCAGAAAATGACACTTAAATTATGATATCAAATAAAACGTCTATAATATCGTCCGTATGATTGCAGCCCTTTTGATCGCCCACGAGAAACATTAAAATCATGATGGTATATAGTACATAGTGTGTCTTGAAATAACTAGCCAGTGAAAGACTAGTGAATGTCATAACCAACCTTTTCAGCTATATTCTGTTCAAGAATCCGCCAAAGTTTTTAATCGATCGTTACTGCTTTTTTACTGGACACAATATATAATCCGATTTTCTGACCAGGAGTACCCTAGACATTCCTTAGACACATGTTTTTATCTATTGACTTACAAAGTCATATAACGTCACTAATGCCGAGCGACGTCACCAATGCCGAACATGGCGACCTCCATGGGCAAAATTTGTTAGTTAATTCTGCTAATAAGGCAATCTATATTGCAGTAGATATTTTTTCTTTCAGACTGCAAAGACATCTTTTATAACATACTTAAATTAAAAATTAGCCTGTTAGTACACTTTAAGTACCTAAGGGGCGGCCTCAAAGCTCAAATTGGGGGAAACCGCGTTTCGTTGTTTATAACGATAGAAGCCGGTTCCTATCGGAAACGGGCGGAAAATGCACGGAATCGATGGTTGAGTTTTGATGCCACCCCTAACCCAGGTGCAATGGATTACATGTTGACGTTGATTACCAACCAACTGTAGCTGTGGTTTATGTTAAAGAGGCATTTTGTAATATTCATCCTCGCCCCCCCCCCCCGACTTAACCTAAAGAAAGTAGAGATTTTTGTATGATCAAAAGCGTTTACCTTTGTATTGCACATGTGCCTAATTTAGATTTGATCGTGTAAATTTGATCGTCTCTGCAAGAAATTCGCTATTTTGTATTTTCTGTCCGTTCTTAGTCTTAAAGTAATAGCAAGCTCGGAATGAATTAATTTGGGGAATTATTTTTTTTCTCAAGCATCATGAAATTCAAACGTATTTTGGTGTCTGTATTCGTGTATTCCTGTATTTGTGTGTATCGTGGGATACAAGATAGAAAGAGGAAAGAGAGGCCGTGGGAGAGTGGTGGAAATAGAAAAAAGAGGGAGAGAGGGATCGTTTTGTTGTGCTTCACTTTTGATATCATTGTTGTTTGTTATTAGAAGCAATGGCAGTGCCTAGTATCATACATAAAAATAAATAAGGTTTTCCTCATAAATTTTAAGCAGAGAGCTTGCGGTCGTACATTAACTTACTGGCATTACTTTCGCATTAAATTGGGTTGTTGTTTATATAGGTTAACGTCATTATGGTTAAAGTGCGCTATTATATCAGTTCTGAGCAATCTTGCCCTACAGACCATTGCACATCTATTGTGATCCTTTATGATTACCTCTAATTCTGGCGTGATATCAAAGCTTAAAGGGACATAACACGCTAATTTTTAGTTTACATATGTGATAAATTATGTTGAAACAATTATCAACATTGGTGATATTACACAAAATTAATTACCTAATTAGAAGACAAAAAGGAAATCGGGAACTGATGGGCGCATCCATGTTACCAATAATCTCACGGCCATAGTGATGTTTTGGCCATCTCGCGGCCACTGCTACGTCATGTCTATAGTTTGTCCCATGATGATTGTCCAAACAAAGTAATTTACTTTTAATAGGTTTGCATGCCTTGAATCGACGCGTAACTGCAGTGATTATATTCCAATAAAGAAATAACTACTTCACAGATTAACCTCGATTTACAAATAACGAGTTGGCCTCCTTACTTCGGGTAAAGATTTTCCAATGAAGAGTAGAGTCAATTGAAGTCCCACCTGTCCCACATCACCGTTCAGCTGGCCAGATAGCAAAATAGTGTCATTCCAAGGTACGCATTGAAGGTCTCAATTGATTTTACGCGGGGAATTTCAAGTGATTGTATAGCATGTGGCATTGAGGGACTCTAATATGAATGGCTCTACTCGAGCATAACATGCTGAATAACGTTTCGGTTGACATTTAGTTCCGCTTTTTAAAAACTTAGAATACAGTGACATTTTGTGAGACACGCTATATAATCCGCTAAAATTCTAACATTCCATCACACACCTGCTTTATTTGTTGGCAACATGGCTGCTCCCATCAACCCAGTGAGAACAATAAGCAAAGCCTAGCGTGATGATCTCCTTTAAATAGTCCTGTTTATGATGTTTACTGCAGTAGATTTCCCAAATGTAGTATGGCCTTATGATGGCTATATCGAGGTGCAAGATAATATACTAGATGAGTATTTTGATCCGGTGTGGCAGGAGAAATAGACCGCCGGTCTCACAGTCGGCAACAATGGTGAACAATAGGGCAATCGATTCAGTTGACTCTTCACGCAACATTAGTTTCACGATTTATTCCGTTGTCGTCTATGGAGTCCGGACTATGGTTCCTGCCGGACCATATCTCCTTTTACAGCAGTATGGGTTATTTTAATGAAACCTATTAACGTCGTGTGCTAGGTATATTTTCGAAAAACAAGCCTGTTTGAGGAAGGAGAACATTTGGTCTATTTACTTCGTTTGTACTAAGCCTTGAGTTTTGCATCTATGATCAAATTTTGCAATAATTTAGTAACAATAAGTTGAAAGATGTATATCATTTTTCTTCCTATTCCTATTGGAGATCGGTAGGTATACGGTGCCAGATAGTCGTATAAACTTTGGGTCAAGCACCGGCGAACACACTCAATTGTTTTCCGCACTGTTAAAATCCTCAGTAAAATAACGTCGTTTTAACTGGCAGCTGGGACACGTACTCACAACAGTTAAAACAACGTTTTTTTACAGTTATTTGCAGGTCAGTTAAACCGACATTTTTTAAAGACCATTTTAACAGTGCGGTAAAGTCTGAAATTGCATAATCACGCAGTAGTATCCTTAACGTTCTCTAAACCTTCAAGACCCACCTGACAAAAAATCCCGGAGCGGACCCCTGACTTGGGTTAGTGGGAAATTGCTCCTAGATCAAACAATGAAAATTCCGCTACCTCACTTTTTGCGGTGATTTTCCGTATTAACCTTACTACAGAACATAATTTTATTCAAAAATCTAAATAGGCGGATGGTGTAGATGATTCAGAGGCAATTGATGCAAAGTAGTTGAATAAAGTAGGGGCTAAAACAAAAACAAACATTTACAATATTTGATAGGTGCAATATTTTATTTATTTATTTATTTGTTTATTACGTCTGATTACCACTGTTATGCAGCTATTTGTGCTGCCGTCACTTCAACTACAGGGTGTATCGAAATAAAGGAAATCAAAGTTCAATGAGAATTTACAGGAAAACTACACATTTCATAATCAAACATTTTATGTCTAAAGAAAGGTCAGAATATTGTGACAGTCTTTCCAGAATAATCCTTGATAACCTTTACGGAATAAATCCATACTGCTATTGTGATCAGCACTCAAAATAATGAATAGTTCCGCTCTAAAACGATCATCACAACTTGTACTCCAGGAGTATACTTGATCAGGGTGTTATTGGAAAGATGCTTGATTATGTAATATGTAGTTTTCCTATAAATTGTCATTGAACACCGGCTCCCTTAATTTCGATACACCCTGTAGTTCTGTTACTTCTACTCCTACTACTACCACCACCGCCGCTGTCGCCACCCATCGCCACTAGCCTTGTTCAAGGCGCCCTAGCTACCAACTTCATTCATTGGTTCACACGTCTGATATAATGTCATCATATATGAAGGAGTGGAGCATATCCTCCTCCCTAAAACTAAAAAATGGCAAGAATTCACTCTATTAAACACCTAATTTGAGGTCTCCAATTTCACCTGGCCTATGTTCCATGCTTCCACTAGCGAGTTCAATAAGTTCAACTCAGGCAGTGTCGCTCTGAGTAGCACAACCACTGCACCTGACCACAACAGGTGTTTGTGGTTTTATACCTAGACTAGTAGGAACCTGGATCCTGCCAGTGTGGACAACAGATAACCAGGCAGTGTACCAATTTGTGTTTTTTTTATTTGTTTATATAACCTTTCTCTAGACAGGGTAGCCCTAAAATACTAAAGCACTGATTTCATACCTGAAAACACAATGTTCAAAATAATTGAGAATAAATGTTAATTATTCAGTACAGTGTGAAATATAACAAATTTGTCGGTTCTGAGCAGACAGCCTTGATCAAGGCTAACCGCCACAGGCTTTTAGCGAACACTACTGTGATGATAACTTTTATAGGTGCAGATGTTTATGATCGATGTTGGCGTTAAAGGTGCGTGTTCCGATTGTCTTTGGAACCCCCTGTTTTACCCGGAAGAAGTATCGATTTTGAGATCAGATGAAAGGCTGTATTTTTCTCATTGTCGTCTTGAAATTTGAGCCTTCAAATCCATTTCATTCCCAAGATATAAGCAAAAAACCGCCGTTTTAATGGTAAACCATCAATATTAGCTCAGTATTAAGAGGGGGTCTATGTTTTTAAATTGAAGAAAATGAGTCCACTAGCACAATTGAGATTATGGTTTTCATAGTTTTCTGCGCATTGTACCCATGCACCTTCTACCCAAGTATGGTGTAAGTACAAGTTACTGGTAAGCAGTTACGTTTGATCTCGTGTTTAGCCATTCAGAGGCCCTGTTCAGTTACCATGGCAACAAGATCAAAATAATTACATTTTTCAGAACTTTTCAACATGGGCTACAATATGATATACAATATGCATATGTAACATATTGGTAAAGTCAAGAAAATTGCAATCGAAAATTGGGCAAAAAAGTAGCCCCCCCCCTTAAATAGGGCTTTGCAATATGCATTATTGCTTCTACCTGAAAATCGCAAGTTTGTTTCCCACGGTACTTGATGGGGAGTGTGTGCAAGTGCCAGGCTCTCGTATCAAGTAGAGAACAAACACAAAAGACATAAATCGGAACAAGCACCTTTAAAAAAGTTAAAAAAATAGAGTACACATGATTCTATTTATTCTTGAACATGATGAATATAAAACATGATATCTTACTATTCAACATAAGAGGAATTTAATGAGTGAGAGAATTAAAAAAAATATTCTACAGATTTGACCTCACCCTCGTGACGTAATTAAAAACCAAATTAATGCACCATTGAGCAAAAAGTCTTAAACAAAAACTTCAATAATGTGCCTTCGTATAGCACTGACCAGTCCAAATTTTGTTTAGAAAATTAATTTCGTGCCTCAATTTTGAAGTACGTTTATATGAACAGTGGTATAGTTGCATACTTAAATTTAGGTATGAAAACTGTTGCTATAATTTTCATGAAGACAGTTATTGGGCTATTAACGTGTAATGATTTGGAATGTTTTGACTTTTCTTTTAAATTTACAGATGAGCTAACAAACACATTTCATTGGAAAAGATTCAATACGCTCTCAATAAAATCTAAGGTAAGTGTTATATTAAAATAATATGACAAACCAAAAGTTTCTTTGATATTACAACAATAAACTAACATTCTGTTTATCGTAACAAAGTGGTGCACCGATTTAATAATAATAATATGGTGGTAAAATTATCATATAAAATGGTAGTAAAATTATCAAACGACTCCCTGAAAAGTCGGCTTTAACATGTACGCTTAATAATTAAAATTGGCGTCCTCAATTGGCAATATAAAATAGTTTTTTTAAGAAAATCGTCATATGAATGTAAGATGATCGTATCTACATTTTTATGTTTGAACAGAGAAGCATTTTTGTATTTCTTTAAGCGAAAAGGAAGAAAGTATACAATTGTTCATACATTGTGAATACTTAAACTTCCGCTTAATTCAACTAATTAGAGGAATCAATTAAAGGATCATAAAGAGATTTTCGTTGGAAGGGTGCCCTCAAGGACTTTCTCCTCTAACAACAAGAAAGCACTTTGTATTATTTTTTAGGGTTTCCTGTCCGTCAGTTGAATATATACATTTCAAAGATGGATCCAATTTGATTGCATTTCATTTAGTACGCCGACGAATTATGTTCTCTTTTGTATTTGTAATAGAGTTCATGCAGTTATCATTTCAGTATTATGTGGAGTTTTATTTTTGATCACGCTGAATAACGAGTGTTAATTCTCGCTGCTTCTATTACCGTTGCAATGTTTGGCTATATGCTTCTTCTATTAAAAGTTAAACATTAATCTGAAATGTATTAAATTGAAGTTCTGTATGTTTTCATTTTTGTCGTGACATACAAAATACTACGAATGTTAGATTATGTTAACAACACTATGTTTACAATGACTTTGATATCGCCCTTTATGTATGCCGACAATCCCATAACAGAAAAGACAAAGCCCTGTCTGATACCGGTTAGTCCTCGTGTACGTGATTTATAACCGTGAAAAGAATACAAACGCTAATATTCAACGCCAACCTTTCGACATACGTAGAAGTATTAAAGAATAGGTTCTGGTTAATAGAACACAGATTTGGCAAGAAAATGTGATTTAAAATTTTAATATGCAGTCCCTTTTTTTCGTTTTTATTTGTTTGGGCAAAACCAAGGTGCTTTTTATTCGAGAACCTTTTTGATATCAAGTCCTTGCTCTAGATCTATCGTATGTACACCCGTAAATAACATTTCCCCATGTCACGAACTAATTCAGATCAGGACATCCTTTGAATGAGAACATCGTCATGCGCCATAACGAATATGATGTGAAATGGTCTGTACAACTATCGCATCTATATTCGGAAGGCATGGATGTGAGATAAAGCAATTAACGTGACAGGCATGATTCTTTTCATCTTTTCCTCAAAATTGTTTGCTGGCAGAGCACAATTTCGCAAGTACTGTAGTCTGGATATGTTATTAAGTTTTTTATCCGTGATCTTTTTTATATCGTATCAAGATGGGCAAGAATCCTCCCCGGGCAAGAACCCTTTCAAAGTGAGGAAACTTGAACTCATGTAGCTCTCTTCAAAAGAGGCCGTTTATAAGTTTACCTTAATTAAATGTTAGCGATATCCTTTAGTGTAATTTAAGGCCGAATATAATTCAGAAACGATGCAATTGAAAACAATTGTAAAATGCTTTTTTTTTGTTTTCGATCATATAAGGCGCCTTAAATGATTCGCGTGTCTTCTCGCCAGCCTATTTAGCCCCTTATGGATGTGTATATACATTTCTTATTTTCCAGAAAACAGAAAACCATGAGTTTCAAAAGCAAGAATTAGGTTTACTACCTTTCAAACTCTAGAATTTACGTTATACTGACCTAAATGTCATGACCTCATTTTTAGGCGCTTACAACGAATGTTACCTTTTTTTTTAAATCTCGAACAGCTTTTCGTGTTACTGTCAAAAATCTTTTACATTAACTTGCCATGAGCTGACAACGTCATGATCGTGGCAGTAGGGGAGTTAAGATGAGATATTCGTGTGCTTGTTTATAAATTTGTTTTACAATTGGGAGGTAATTAATTCTGTGATATGATCTGCAACTAACGGTGTCCATTAGGTCATACCTTTTTCGTCAGATTTTTTTTCTTTCTTCTCCAATTACATACAAGACTGCAGCCAAAGAACTGAAATCCGATCATTTGAACAAACTCACATTTATTCAATTAATTTAGTGGTTTATTTTTTTTAACATGATGATTTTTTACGTGTCATATTTTGTGAAATTTCAGATTTTGTTTAAAAGCATCATTTGCCTCAATAAATACCTATCATCTGAACTGGCGGATCCAAATTGTTAAAACAGGGGCACAAGAAGAGTTAAATACGCGTGTGTATCATCAACGACTTTCATGCAGAACTCTTTTTAGAGTAAATCGGAGTATTGTTGTATCAAGTGCACCAATATACGAAATTCCTAGCTACAATATATCAGTTCAAGATGTTAGTTATAACATGCAATTGTTAACGCTGTTTTGTGCCCATGTTTTAGTGATCCTGGATTCGCCACTGCATCTGAAGTTCAGAATGTTTTAAAAAATGTGAGGCACGATAACAGGCAATTCAAAAAGAAGGTGCACATTATTTTATTTCAATTAAATCAACGCTCCCTATCCAAACAAAATGATTGTGACCCAATGAAATATTTTATATACATTAGTTTTAACAATAACATTAAACTTTACATTAATTCAATGTTTGATTCAAAAGGGGAAAAACCCTCATCTCCTGATAAAGGTGCATCAAATATGAGTAAACCTTAGGCAATGTTCGGCAAAATATAATGTTCGTTATATTGATCAACTTGATTAAAATTTTAACTCATAGGCCAAGGATTTTTGCCTTTTATGAAGCAACATAACAGTGAGGTATCCTACACGATAAATTATTGTAATTGTATTAGTGTTTTTGTGTTTACTGCTCTTAAAAAACATTGACCGTTTTTTTTTAATTTTATTATTTTATTGATTTTTTAGTTTTTTTCTTTTTTACAATTTTGTATCTGACCACCGAGCTACTTTTCATATAGCTACTACCAAATTTGTTTTTAGTGTAGGCAAGGGCCAAGCTGTCATATCAAATAGAGAATACGATACACATGAATCGGAACAGTTGAGCAACTTTGACTAAACTACTAAAAAACCAAGGTTGTTGGCCATATTTAAATCGAATTTATAACATTTGAGGTGTCCTAAAGATAATTATTGTATTTTATTTTTACAACATGTTTTTCATTGTACTTTTCTAATAAATTAGAGTTGGTTGGACATTTAAAATCTGAACGCTAACCATTGAACTGATTTTCATATAGCTGCCAATTTGCTTGTCTAATCCATATATTAATACCGGTGATCTGTTTGTCTGACCGCGTCTATTTTCTACTCTCAAACCAGGTTCGCGCGTTCCTGAAACTTGGTGGGTGGGTGCCCCTTGACCTTGCGAAGACCGAGTTTGTATATGTTAGTGGATCAAAAGTCTCACAGGGTCCTTCAAGGTCAAAAGAGGTCAAAATGAGATAAACTCGGAAGGGGGGGGGGGGGGGGGGGGGGGGGGGAGGGGTGTTTATCCAGATGAACTTGGATGGCGGGGTCGATTGTTGATAACGAAAATTTTGAAGGTCCAGACAAGGTCATCAGGGGTCATTCAATCCAGGTGATCACGAAACCCGGTATCTCGAAATAACGCAATCATGAACTGAGCTGATAAAAGACGTAGCTTTTGATATGAATATGTCACAATAGCTAATGCGGAGAATAATACGGTTACCGTCATTGTTGTTTACTACCACTTGCTGTCATTTATACAGATTTATGTTGTGCAGGTTTCTTCTATTACATGCAAGAGTGCTTAAATCGGCGAGGACTACGTAACACACTCCAATCTCCATGTGAGGCCAATCATTAATGTGCTCATGTTACCTGTGGCTATAAAGCAGCCTTGCATCTTTCAAACTGGGGCAATACCAGTTATCACTGTTTATAAAACACGTTATGCTCATTGCCTATTAGATATCTTCAGGGAATTTGCCTAATTACCCAACCAGTTTACAGTCATATTGCTTTTAAATGTCATGGCAAAACAAAAAGATAGTTTAGCTCAGATTTGTGGCCTCATTCTTCACTTCTCAATTATCCCTACTTCATCGCGATATTGGCGATATTGACAGGACTTCGGATAACTTGTGTTTGTGTATAATCATATATTATGTAAATGATAATTATTTTTATTGATATCATAAATGTGGAAATGAACCGCGTCTCTTTAGTTCTCTCAGGCATAGTCTGTCGTAATCCGAAACGCCGTTTGTTAAGTTAAATCACTCAAACGGCCGTTCCAGACGATTGGGTGGGCTGCGCGAGTTGATCGTAGTTCTTCTTTTCCTCATGGTTACAGTTTGTTGTTCGTGTAGGACGGAAGTGGGGGGGGGGGGGGGGGGGGGGGGGGGGGGACGATGGCTAAATACGGTGGCAACATAAGATATGAACATGGTCCAATGGCCTCAACTTCATGTATTTTGTTATTCCGAAAAAACATTAGATATCAAATAAAAAGTATTTTAAGGTCATTTTTAACATTTATATTATTTGTATCAATCAAATCCGATTTTCATTGTAACTATAAAAATAGGAAAACAGCATATATCGCCTTGATTATCTTTTCAAGAAATATCTTGCCCACATTGCGCCAATTTTTTTGCATTTGATAACGATGTATTTGAAGACTACCGCTCACTATGTGTATTTCTACTATATTATGTTCTCAGGTGCCGTGCCCGGTTGTGCATAGAATTCTGTCATTGATGTTCTTGATTTTGGTTGAAAAAACTGTTTAAAACTGCAGTTCTGTGGCGTTAATATTCTATTCTTCGTGCTCATTGAGATTTTTAATTCTGTTACAAAATATGTGATAATTACATTCTAATTGAACTTTAAGTTCGTCCTGAAAAGATATCATCGACTCCCTTTGTCGTTTTATATAGTTTTATTGGGTAATTTGTACCTCTTATACAGAAGTTTTCAATTTAAAACTTGATAAAACATGTAAGTTATACCAAATAAAATCTACTTATGCAACTAACCGTGATGAGAGCGATTACTTCAAATGATACACTCTACCAGTACTTCACATTTTCCCAAGGAAATCACGCAAAATTATACATGTTTGTAAAAACTTGCATGTTTATCTGAATAAATTATATTATGACTATTAGCGACAACTAAACATTTCATAGAGAGGTTCGTACCTAAGAGGCGGCCTCAAAGCTCAAATTGGAAACCGCGTTTTCAGTTGTTATAACGATATATCCCTATAGAAGCCGGTTCCTATCGGAAACGGGCGTAAAACATGCAGAGAATCGCTTGATTGAGTTTTTGAATGCCACCACCTAAACCCCAGGTGCAATGTACTTACAATGTTGACGTTTGATTACCAACGAACTGTAGCTGTGTTTGATGTTAAAGAGGCATTTAGTAATATTCTCCTCGGGCCCCCCCCCCCGCCCCCCCCCCCCGCGACTTACCCTAAAGAAATAAAGATTTTTGTACATCAAAAGCGTTTAACCTTTGTATTGCATGTGCCTAATTTAGATTTGATCTGTAAATTTGATCGTCCTGCAAGAAATCTTGCGCTATTTGCATTTTTTTTGTCCGTTCTTAGTCTTAACTAATATCAAGCTCGAATCAATTAATTTGGGGGGATTCTTTTTTCTCAATCATCATGAAATTCAAACGTAATTTGGTGTCTGTATTCGTGTATTCCTGTGTTTGTGCGTATCATGGGATGCCAGAGAGAAAGAGGAAATCGAGGCCCGCGGAAATAGTGTCCAATAGAAAAAAAAAGAGAGAAGAGAGAGATCGTTTTTTGCTGTGCTTCACTTGTGATATCATTGTTGTTTGTTTATTAGAAGCAATGGCAGTGCCAAGTCTCATACATAAAAATAAATAAGGTTTTCCTCATAAATTTTAAGCAATAGAGCTTGCGGTCGTACATTAACTTACTGGCATTACTTTCGTATTAAATTGGGTTGTCGTGTTGATAGGTTAACGTCATTATGTTAAAGTGCGCTATTATATCAGTTCTGAGCAATCTTCACCCTAACAGACCATTGCATATCTATGTGAATCCTTTATGATTATACCTCTAACTGCGGTCGTGATATCTAAAGCTTAAATAGTCCTGTTTTATGATTTTACTGCAGTAGATTCCCAATGTAGTTGGCCTTATGATGGCTATATCAGGGTGCAAGATATACGCTAGATGATATTTTGATCCGATATCTGTTATTTTAATGCAACCTATCAACGTCGTGTGCTATAGCGGTGCTCAACCCATATGACTTTGCGCATGCGTCCACACAAATTGTTTGGATAGTTTCTAGGCAACATTGAACCTGCCTGATTCCAATTCTGGATGATGCCACTTTTGGCCCATTGAGCATTGTGAGATAGGGAAGGGGGTAATTTAACAGGGTAAATTTGTAATTTTTCCTGTGGAGTTGAAATCTTATAGAAGTGTTTATCTTGTCCTAAGGTTTTAAAAAGGTATAGTTTGCTAAACCTGCAACCTTTTGTGTTACACTACAGACCAAAAATTTGTTCCAGTCATCATGGGATTAAATAAGTTTACAACATCCGTTTGTTTTTCAATTGGTTTCAATTGTTCGTATGGGAATGTTAAAACATAAACAACATTTACCACCTCATGTCAATCATTGCTACGGTATGTAACAGAGCACTAAAATGATTAACCCCAATAGACCCTGTGGACCTTCTCCATTATTTCCCCCCTTGTTATCCCACCAATGTCCAACAAAGTGTGTTAACCTAATTTGACATTAATATCAAACAGAAGGAAGAAATTTGGCCCTTTTGAAAAAGAATGCTGTGCATTCTAAATTGTTTAACCCCAGGATGACCTGAACCATTTTAGACTGATGTGTTAAAAGTCAATGACCTAGATATAGCAAACTATACCTTTATTTTAATCCATAGGACCAGCTGACATGACTATCCACCTTTTAACCCATTATGCAGCATTTTTACAAATTTTACCCCTGTTAATTTACCCCGTACCCTATCTCAAAATGCTCAATATGCCAAAGTGGCATCCATCCAGATTTAATTCAGTAAGGTCAATCTTGCCGAGAAACCATCAAACCATTTGGTGGATCTTGCGCAGTCCCATGCAAGTTTCTTTGGGCCTAGCACCAGACTACTAGGTATTTTTTCGAAAAAAACAAGCCTGTTTTGAGGAAGGGAGAAAACTTGGTCCATTTACTTCGTTGTAGACTTTGTATCTAAGCCTGATGTACATGTGGAACTAGTAATTTTGTGAAAATTCATGTACAATCTTGCAACCAAGGTTTTCCATAAATCAAAATTATATGAGGAATCCAAAAAGCAATGGGGGGTGTCAATTTTTTTAAATGTGTTCTTGGATGTATTTCCTAGGGGGTTAGGTTGATCAGGGATCAAAATATTAAAGGGGCAAATGTGTTTTAAAGTATACCTTCATGTTCAGTACCTTTCAAGAAAGGTATAGTTTGCCCTACCTGATAGTGTGGGTCGGTATGTCAATGAAACAGTTCCCGTAGGATTTTTGGTGCTAAAGTTGATTTTCTTGCTGTTTTTCATTTAATAGGGACCAGACAGTCAGAAAATGATGGGGTACAAATTTTCGGACTGCTGCCCCCTTCCTCAAGGGGGGAAATGTTACTACAGGGAAAAATTTAAAATCGAGTCAAATTGTGTTTTAATGTACATTAATAAGTTCGTCTCCTTATAAGGACTAGAAAAAGTATATATTTGCCTAGGTTCCGATCTTTAGTTAAAGCGCTATAGCCCCATAATCGTTCAAGGTCATCCTTGTTTGTATTGTCTCACAGGATCGAAAAATGTATTATTTTACAGTGTGTGACATTTGGATGGCTAATTACATAGCAAAATGTCGCAAGGGTCTACATGGTCTATGGGGGTCACCAGAACTTTCCCTGGATGTCGCAATGGTGATATCAAAAGATCAATTAAAATGCATTTTCTGTTTCAGTATGACACAAGGAATCATTTGACACCACTTTCAACAACATCGGAGCATTTACCCCCAGGGTTACCTTGAACCATTATGGGGCTATACCGCTTTAACTAAAGGTTGGAACCTAGGCAAATATATATTTTTTCTAATCCTTATGACGAGACGAACGCGTTAGTGTACATTAAAACACAATTTGACTCGATTTTAATTTTTTCCCTGTACTAACATTTCCCCCCTTGAAGAAGGGGGCATCCGTAGGAAAATTTGCACCCCATCATTTTCTGACAGTTTAGGTCCTATTGAAACCCAAACAGCAACAAAATCAATTTTAGCATGAAAATCCTACGGGAATACACACCAACCCACACTATGAGGATTATAGTTCAAGGCAAAACGGGTTCAAAGTCACACTGGGGGTAAAATTTCAGATTCATCGGTTTGTTTTAAAAATGGTGCCAAATTGTTCGAATTACTGTACAGAAGCCGAAAATATGCAGGTCGCGTTGTCAATGACGTTTTGATGATAATTAATAGGGCAAATATGGCCGTGGTCCACAGGGTCTAAGGGAGACCCCATATCTGTAAAAGTCTCACTTTGAAAGGTGAAACACAGAATCTATTATTTAGTATGACCCACTGAACGATTTAAAACTAGTTTCAACAAAATCGGACCATTCTATAAATAATGACCTTGAACTTTCTTTAGCCTATTGTACTAAAACAATAGGTCATAAATATGGCAAACTATATCTTTCTAAGAAACCTTATGAGCAGCCGGTATAAATTTTAAAACAATTTAAACACTTTATTGTTTACCCCTGTACAAATTTTCCCCCTTATAAAACACCCAAGAACACATTTTAAAAAATGACACCCATGATTTTCAGATTTTTCACGAAATTCTGTATTGAAAAAATATTGGTGTCAAAATTGTATATGAAAAAATTAACCAAAACAATAACATTTCCCCATGTACTATGAGTTTTGCATCTATGATCAAATGTTGCAATATTTTTGTAACAATAAGTTGAGAGAAGTATATTTCATTTTTCTTCCTATTCATATTGGAGATTGGTATACGGTGCCAGATAGTCGCATAAACTTTGGGTCAAGCCCCGGCGTTCACACTAAATTGTTTTCCGCACTGTTAAAATCCTCAGTAAAATAACGTCGTTTTAACTGGCACCTAGGACTCGTACTCACAACAGTTAAAACATCGTTTTTTTACAGTCATTTCCACGTTTAGAGTCCCTTTTTACAGTCCCGGTTGACAGTTAAAACGATGTTTTTAAAGACCACTTTTAACAGTGCGGTAAGGTCGGAAATAATCACGCAGTAGTATCCCTAACGTCCCTTAAACCTTTAAAACCCACCTGGCAAAAAATCACGGAGCGGACCCCTGACTTGGGTTAGTGGGAAATTGCTCCTAGATCTAACAAGGAAAATACCGCTACCTCACTTTTTGCGGTGATTGTCAGATTTTCCAATGCACGAAAAACTAAAATTAACGTATTTAACGTTACTACAGAACATAATTTTATTCAAAAATCTAAATATGTTTGAAAATATTTACTGCAGTAATGTTTCTAATAAAAATGCACACCTGCCAATAAAATGAATCAATCCAACGTTGCACGTACAAAACGGTTTAAGCACACCGCGTACGCTCGTTAACATGTAGCACAGTGCAATGACAAATATCCAATCATAATTCTTCTCTCATACTAAGCGTTTATGAATTTTCTTTATGCATGTAAGGTTTCTTTCTTTTTGAGTAAGGTTTTTATTCTCAAGGTCACAAGGTATGATTTAAATCCGGTGTTCACCATTTTGGCTGCATCGATCTAAGGTGTATAACTAGGTACTTTATATGATCAATAGTCTGCGGTTTACCAACGTAATTGGGGGGGGGCACATTTGGTCCATACGTTTGATGAAAAAAATGTCCACCGTAACTTCTTTTATACAAAATATTCTAAAAATGAAAATTTAAATGTGAGCAATTACTTCACGGCATTGTTCCTCAAACATTCATTGACGTATACAGATCGACTTCTTTCCTTTCAACCAATGCACAATGTTGTTATTTAACCATTAAGCAATAATCAACACGTCACTCAAGCTCTAGCTCTGAGAGAGTGGTCGTCTTCAGTCATTCAACTATAGAAATCGGAAATGAGAGCCACTCTAGGGATGTATTCCCCTTGGTGATCTAGTTACAGCAGGCAAGTCAAGCAAGAACGGATGATCGTTAAGTAGACATAAGCTAACCCACAACACATCTTTTAACTTGAGCAAGTTGTTCCGTGGAAAACCACTAATGACTCTCCAGTTTGCTGAAAATGTCGAAATCTGTTGTTTACTCTCTGGCGATGAACGCGGACGTCTCCGATGCTTTCCTATGACATTTGTTGCTCTGTGCATATCAAATATTAGACGAGCGTAACGTCTTCCAACGACTCGTTTTTGCTAGAGGAGCGAATGTATAATGTTTGTTATAGCGGGTATCTAATTACGGTTTAACATCCCATCCATGTTTACCTGCAACTAATGCGATATGTTCATGTTATGACAAGAACACATATTAAATACATTGTGCCTGGAGCCTTTCTGATGAAAGGAAAATGAAATTGCTTTAGACATACAAAACTTTTTGAAATACATGTTAGAAAATGTTTTAAAGTCTATCTTACAGATTTCCCGATGATACCGCCCTACAAACCTGAAGTACAATGTCTGAATGCTTTTTAATTGTGTAAAAACATGCTAGACATATTGTAAATTCTGGCAAGGATGTCAACACCTTAATTTTTCGTAGCAGGAATTGCCTGTTACTCTTGCGATTTTTACAAAATATAAACACCAAAATGATGATTTGATGATTTCAGCTTGTACTTTGGGGTGATGTTGTTGTATTTCCTCTGTGAGAGTTTTAAATGTGAAAGAAACATGCTCAAAGTTGCCATTTTTTCCATAGACTACTGTGTATAAGTGAGTTAGTGGTGTGTAACCTAAAGAATAGGTTCTGGTGAATAGACACAGATTTGGCAAGAAAATGAGATTATAAATTTTAGATATTCAGTACCTTTTTTTTGTTTTTTGGGGCAAAACCAAATGTGTTTTTATTAGAGACATTTTGGATATCAAAGTCCAATGCTCTAAATGCTATCGTATGGTGAACCCGTAAATAACATTCCCAATGTTAACAAACGAGTTCCAGAGAAGGAACATCATTTGAAATGAGAACATCGTCATTGCCGCCATAGCAAATAATGATGTGAAATGGTCTGTACAACTATCGCAGTCTATATTCGGAAGTCATGGATGATGAGAATGAAGCAAATTACGTGAAAGGCATGAAGTTCTTTTCATCTTTTCCTCCAAATGTTGCTGCAGGCACAAATTTCGCAAGTACTCGAGTCTGGATATGTTATTAAGTTTTTATCCGTGATCTTTTTTATACCGTATCAAAGATGTGGCAAGAATCCCCGGGCAAAAACCTTTTCAAAGTGAGGAAACTTGACCTCATGTAGCTCTCTTCAAAAGTAAGATGTTATAAGTTACCTGAATTGATGTTAGCGATATCCTTTAATGTAATTCAAAGGCCGAAATATAATTCAGAAATGAATGCCATTGAAAACAATTGTAAAATGCTTTTTGTTTTCGATCATTAGGCGACTTAAAATGATTCGTGTCTTCTCGCCAGCCCTAGCTAGCCCCTTATGGATTTGTATGTATATATTTCTTTATTTTCCCGAAAAACAGAAAATCAAATGAGTTTCAAAACAAGAAATGATGTTTAGCTACCTTACAAACTCTGGAAATTGACGTATATACTGGCCTATATCATCAATGACCTCATTTTATGGCGCTACATGGATGTGATTTTTTTTAAATCTCGAACAGCTTTTCGTGTTACACAACATGAATCGTGTCAGTAGGGGATTTAAGATAAGATATTCGTTCTAGTTTTAATAAATTTGTACATTGAAGGAGGTAATTAATTCTGTTGATAATGATATCTGAAACTACGGTGTACCATTAAGGCCATACTTTTTTTCGTCTAGATTTATTTCTTTTCTACAATTACATAACATACTGCAGCCTAAAGGACTGAAAACCGATGCATTTGAAACAAACTCACATTTATTTAATGACAGTTAATGTTTATTTTTAAACACATGATCGATTTTTACGTGTCATTTTTTGTGTGTGAAATTTCAGATTTTTAAACATCATTTGCCTGATAAATACCTATCATCTGAACAGTGGCGGATCCAGAATTGGTAAAACAGGTGCACAAGGAAGAGTTAAATACTGCGTGTTATCATCAAACAGACTTATTCATGCAGAACTCTTTTTTGGAGTATAGGATTATTGTTGAATCAAGTGGACCAGTATACGAAATTCCTAGCTACAATATATCAGTTCAACATGTTAGTTAAAACATGCAATTTTTAACGCTGTTTTGTGCCCCTGTTTTAGTGATCCTGGATTCGCCACTGCATCTGACGTTCAAAATGTTTTAAAATGTGAGGCACGATTACAGTCATTCAAAAAGAAGGTGACACATTATTTTATTCAATTAAATCATAATGCAACTATATAAGCAAAATGATGACACAATGATATAATTGAATACACATTAGTTTTAACAATAACATAAATCATATGCCACTATAAATCATATGCCACTATCCAAGCAAACACTTTAAAATTATTCAATGTTGATTAAAAAGGAACAACCCTCATCTTCTGAGTAAAAGGTGAGTCAAATATGAGTAAACCTTATGCAATGTTCGGCAAAATATACTCAGCTTACCGTTATATTGAGTCAACTTTGACTAAAATTTTAACTCAATAGGCAAGTGTTTTTGCCTTTTATAAATGAACATAACAGTGAGGTATCCTACAAGATAAATTATTGTATTGTATTATGTATTTTTGTGTTACTTGCTCTTTAAACATAGAGTTGTAGGTGCTTTTTAAAATTTGTATACTGACGACCA